>JABUQX010138325.1:42500-50000 GCA_015478945.1 Trachelipus rathkii
AGAGTCAGAGACACTAAACTAAAGTCAGTTTATTAGCATTTTACGGGGGGAGAGCTTGTGTTTATTTTTTTGTGCGAGAAATAACAGTGAAAATATATGCAAAAATAATTACCCGTGTGATATATATATATATATATATATATATATATATATATATATATATATATATATATATATATATATATTATTGTATATGTTATTATATATATATATATATATATATATATATATATATATATATATATATATATATATATATATATATATATATATATATATATATATATATATATATATATATATATATATATATATATATATATATATATATATATATATATATATATATATATATAGAGAGAGAGAGAGAGAGAGAGAGAGAGAGAGAGACCAAATCAAAGAATTGGTAAAGATCGTTGTTCTTTGTATTTGAATCGAAATTTTAATAAGCTCTACAAAACAATATCATTTTTTAGGCTTTTGCTTTACCGAATGTGTTTGAATGCATGCAATCGATATTAAAAAAAAAAAAAAGTCCTATAATTTATGCACACATTTACACATAAATATAAAAAATTAGGTAATAGTCCGTTTGAGGATAATCCTATCAGATATTGATATTTTAGAAAAGATAATTGATTTTATAATATTTCCATCTAAGAGAGTTATCAAGTCTTTTTAATTGCAGAATGTGTTCGAATGCATGCAATCGATATTAAAAAAAAAAAGTTGTAATTTATGCACACACATATACATAATAAATATAAAAAATTATTTTATTAGATTGTTTTATATATATATATATATATATATATATATATAGCATATATATATATATATATATATATATATATATATATATATATATATATATATATATATATATATATATATATATATATATATATTTATATATATATATATAGTTATATATATATATATATATATATATATATATATATATATATATATAGTATATATATATATATATATATATATATATATATATATATATATATATATATATATATATACAAATCCTAGATAAGCAGGCAATGATTTTTCGTACCTTTTCCTAAATTTCTGACATCTTGCAGTACATTTTATTTGGTAATAGTGTAGCAGTTCACACTTGGGTTCATGTAAAAAAGCCAAAACGCATAAAGTTAGTAACCTCGCGACCCCCTAATTACCCCATATATATATATATATATATATATATATATATATATATATATATATATATATATATATATATATATATATATATATATATATATATATATATATATGGGAAGAGGTTAGTGGATATATATATATATATATATATATATATATATATATATATATATATATACATATATATATATATATATATATATATATATATATATATATATATATTATATATATATATATATATATATATTATATATATATATATATATATATATATATATATCTGTGTGTATATTATATATATGTATATATATATCTAAAAATTATATATATATAAATATATATATATATATATATATATATATATATATATATATATTATATATATATATATATATATATATATATATATATATATATATATATATATATATATATATATATATATATATATATATATATATATATATATATTATTATTTAATTTCTTAAGAAGATGCTTCTTTGGACAAAAACATATAATTATTTTTATTTTTTAATAAGTACACCTTTATAAATAACAACTGTGTAACATTTGATTATAATTCATTGGTAAAAGTCGTTTCATACATTAAATATTTATTTGTTGTGACCCCATGACTCCTGTATATCCACATATGTCTCTCTTGGTCGCGACCCCGGTTGAGAAACAATGGTGTAGTAAACCACTTGGGTTCATGTAACATAGTGTATTAAAACCACAAACACACTTAAGACAATGATAACAAAATTCTTTGAATTTTTTTTTTTTTTTTACAAATTAACGTATATTTACCAATATATTTTCAATAAAAATATAAAAGTAACGTAACGAAAATTTTAAACAGCTAAAATTCTCGTTTTTATAGGGATATCAATATCGATAAGCTTCCGATTTATTATATATATCGATCGCATTAATATTTTTTTCGATAATCGATTACATATATATATTATATATATATATATATATATTATATATATATGATATATATTATATAAAGAGTTATACATATATATATATATATATATATATATATATATATATATATATATATATATATATATATATATATATATATATATATATTATATCTTATATATATATATCTATAGAACATACTAAAGTATTTTTAAGATTCCCCGAGCTATTTATCTATTCTATTGAACGATTTACTGTTCAGCGCAACATTTTAGTACGTTTATGCTCAAGTACTTTATTGCCTGTTTATCTCTAAGAAATACGTATATATATATATATATATATATATATATAGTATATATTATATATATATATATATATATATATATATATATATATATATATATATATAAGTTATCTTTAAATATATATAGGCATATATATAGCAATATAAATATATATATATATATATATATATATATATATATATATATATATATATATATATATATATATATATATATATATATATATATATATATATATATATATATATATATATATATATTTCTAAATTATTCCTTTCTAGATGAACTCTGTTAAATATTTACAAATAAAATTTTCTCAGTTAACAGTCAGTGAGAAAATAAATATTAAAGAAAAAGGGAGGCCTACTCCAATTTTATCTATTGAACAGAGTAGTTATAATAATAATAAGAAAAAAACATTCACTCGTCATTTTCATAGTAGTGTGTATGAAAAATTTAATTGGATTTGCGGTTGTGATGAGAAAAATGCATTGTTCTGTTTTCCGTGCATATTGTTTGGCGGTGATCCAGTATGGACTAGAAGTGGTGTAACTGACTTGAAGCATTTGCAAGACAAAATTAGGAAACATCAGAATTCGACCAAACACAAAAATAACATGATTGATTTACATATGATGGGCAAAGTGAATATTGCTACTCAATTGGATAGTGCATATAAACTCTCAGTTGCAGAGCATAATAAAGAAGTTATAAAAAATAGGGATGCTTTATCAAAAATTATCAACTGCATAAAATTTTGTGGAAAATATGAACTCCCCCTTAGAGGTCATGATGAAACTCAGACTTCTGAAAATTCAGGAGTATTTAGAGGTTTAGTAGATTTTACTGGTGAACTGGATTCCAGTTTTAAGGCTCACTTGAATAGTTCAATTACTTTTAAAGGAACCTCTAAATCTATACAAAACGAGCTTTTAGAATCTATGCTGGCAATATGCAAAAATAAGATCAAAGAAGAAATAAAGCAAGCTGAGTATTTGGCAGTTATGTGTGATGAGACAACTGATATTCACGATAGAACTCAAATGGTAATTGTTTTAAGATATGAACACCAAGGGAAACCTGTGGAGAGATTTTGGGGATTTTTTAATCCTGTCAATCAAACAGCAGAGGCATTATCAAGTATACTACTTCGAGAACTTCAAATTCTGATTGGAGAAAGTCCTCACAAGCTTATTGCTCAAACCTATGATGGTGCAGCCGCTCTCAGTGGAGTAAACAAAGGCGTGCAGAGCAGAATAAAGGAAGCATATAGTAATGCTCACTTTGTTCATTGTTATGCGCATCAAATAAACTTATTATTGGAGCAAGCGACGTCACAAAATACTAATGTTCGAGTATTTTTCAACAGCTTGTCCGGAATACCAAATTTTTTCTCAAGGTCCCCTCAAAGAATGAGTGCTTTGGAAAATGTTGCTGGTCGCAGAGTTCCGAGACCATCTTCTACCCGTTGGAATTTCAAGAGTAGAACTGTTAACGCTGTTAAGGAGATGAAAGATCAAATAATCGAATGTTGCAGCATATTAGAAGCATCTAAATCAAGAGAAACTGGATCTGCAGCAGCAGGCATTAAGAGAGTTCTGAATGATTCCGATTTCGAATTTTGGTTGAACTTTTTCTCAAAAGTAATGCCTCATGTTGACATTATGTTTTCGCAGCTTCAGTCTAGATTTATTGACGCAGTCAAAGCTAATAACTATTTGCAAACTTTTAATTCTGAAATTCAAAAAATAAGAGATGAATATATTAGTATTTCGTTTCCTTCTGAACAAAAAAGAAAAAAATTTAACACTGATAGATCAGTTGCTGCAAAAGAGGTTTGTGACGTTATTTTGATGCAATGTAGAGAGAGGTTTAGCTTCACTAAACATCTGGAAGCTAGTAAACTTCTTCTAATGGACAATTTCCATGAATATACAAAACATTTTCCGAGCAATGCACTCGATCAAGCTGTTGCTGCTTACCCGATGTTGGAAAAAGAAAACCTGAGAACAGAACTCTCCGTGTTTTATTCAAGAACAGATCTGCACCACTCAAGAACTCTTATTGAAATGTTAGCCATGGTGAGCGATGAAAATTTAGGATCAACATTTTCAAATATCACCAGACTACTACAAATTTTAATTACAACTCCGATGACGACGTCAGAAGCAGAAAGATGTTTCTCGACCTTGAAGAGAATAAAAACTTTTTTACGTAGTACCATGGGCAACGAGAGATTGAATGCATTAGCGATGCTTTCAATAGAAAACGTAATGGTCTGTAAAATACCAGATTTCAATGAAAAAGTAATTGAAAACTTTTCTACAACTAAAAGTCGAAGAGCTAATCTTATTTTTAAATAAGAATATCAGCAGAATAAATAAGGTACGTTTGATATATATATATATATATATATATATATATATATATATATATATATATATATATATAAAACACATATATATATATATATATATATATATATATATATATATATGCATATATATATATATATATATATATATAAATATATAAAAAAATATATAAATAAATATATATATATATATATATATATATATATATATATATATATATATATATATATATATATATATATATATATATATATATATATATATATATATATATACATTATATATATATATATATATATATATAACTTGCAGCCCCTCCATGCCAAGTTTACACGAGCCGCCACTGTGTACGACCACTGATATTTCACAGCTAAGGTTCACATATAATAATTGAATAATTCCCTGTAAGTAAATGGTTCGGTCATTATTAATTCACAAGGATCATCACCATACTTTTCCTTATCTAGGTTACTGGTTAGAGGTCTAGGATGAATTTTTGGTCTTTTTATAATTTTAATATAAATGAACAAAGTCTCAGCAATTTATTGATATAAAAAATATAACATGCGATATAAAAGCCTATATATATATATATATATATATATATATATATATATATATATATATATATATATATATATATATATATATATATATATATATATATATATATATATATATATATATATATATTAGGTAAATATGTAAATATATATATATATGTAAATATATATAAATATATATATATATATGTAATATAAATATATATATATATAAATTAGGTAAAGGTATTAGGGCCTTTTATAGAAATAGCAGAATGTGTGTGAGAGTATTAGGAGGGGAGAGTGAGATGTTTAGAGTGGAGAGAGGGTTGAGACAAGGATGTGTGATGTCACCGTGGCTTTTCAATTTATTTATGGAGAGTGTCTGCAGAGGAATGATGAGGGAGGGGAGAGGGGTGGAATTGATGAATAGGGGTGATAGATGGGAAGTGAACATGATACTATTTGCGGATGATACTACCTTGGTGGCGAAGGATTCAGAAGGGTTGTAGTATTTGGTGAAGGAGTTTGAGAGAGTGTGTGGACTAAAGGGTCTTAAGTGATAAATCCAGTTAAGAGTAAAGTGTTAGTGTTTGAGGAGGAGGAAACAGATGAGGGGATGGGGTTAGAGATTAGTGTAGGAGGTGTAGTACTGGAAGAAGTAAAGGTTTTCAGATATTTAGGGATGGATTTGGGTAAGGAAGGAGGGATGAAGGAAGAGATAGATCATAGAGTAGGAGAAGGAATGAGAGCATTGAGTGGTTTGAGGGAATTATGGAAAGGGGGGATTTATCACATAATCTAAAGATAAGTATGTTTGAAAAATTTGTGTTCCAGCGGTACTATATGGGTGTGAAACATGGGGTTGAATGCTAGGTCCAAGAGGAAATTGGAAGTGTTTGAGATGAAAGGGCTGAGAGCGGTTTGTGGGGTTAGTAAAAGAGAGAGGATTAGGAATAGGGTAATAAAAGAGAGATGTGATTGGAAGAATGGTTTGGTGAGAAGAGCGGAGTAGGGAATGTTAAGATGGTTTGGACATCTGGAGAGAATGGGGGAGCAGAGGGTGGTTAGGAGAGTTTGGGAGGCGGAAGGGATAGGAAGGAGAGGAAGGGGGAGACCAAGAAGAAGATGGATGGATGGAATAAAGGAAATGTTGGAGGAGAGAGGAATGAGGGTGGAAGAAGGTAGGGTGTTAGCGAGAGATAGAATGGAATGGAGGAGGTGGGTGAGGGCGAGATGAAGGAAATAGGGAAGCTGCACGTACCACTACCCCGCTTATGCGGGAATAAGTGCTAGTAAAATAATAATAATAATAATAATATATATATATATTAGAGGTGTAGCGGATAACCGCATCCGCATCCGCATATGCGGATATCCGCATCATTTTCACTATCTCCGCATCAACCACATCACATTAATTTTACGGATGCGGATGAGTATTCATCTATGAATTATGAGAAACGTGTGTACCTTATATATATATATATATATATATATATATATATATATATATATATATATATATATAACATATATATATATATATATACTATATATATATATATATATATTTATTTATTTATTAAAAGCAAGGGACTTTCAAAGGATGACAGAAGCCTCATGCTGAATATAGATAATAGATTTCAAACTCTGCAAAACGATGACGCAGGTACAATATCAACTTTTCTAAATCCTAGATACAAAACATAATTTCTTGAACCACGTGTTTACAGAGGGTTAAAATTAATTTAGGATGCCTATGTGATGAAATGCTGCCAAAGGCAGAAATATCCAGCTAATAAAAAGCAAAAGATCACACAAACAGGCACATAATTATACGTGTGGCGATCTTGCTGAATGTGTTTTGTTTGTTTGGCATTGAAGTTTGTTTAGAGGTGTCAAAGGCATCATAGTAGATGAAGGTATCGAGGAAAGGCTTTGGACAGTTAAAGAGATGGGTGATTGTACTGAAAACTCTATCTTGCAGTGTCAGGAAGGTGTATCATACAGCTGGAAGAACCAGTGACGTGCAATTCAGTGAACAGATCTTCATTCGTGCTGAAAGAAGACAACCAAAAGATCTCCTGAAGAACTTCAAAACTTGTTTTTGAACCATAGTTTGAAAATTATTAATATAAGCATTAATATATAAC
>JABUQX010138326.1:10000-28153 GCA_015478945.1 Trachelipus rathkii
TTAGTCTTTATGTATATATATATATATTATATTTTTTTTTTTATTCTCTTTTTAGTATATATATATATATATATATATATATATATATATATATATATATATATATATATATATATATATATATATATATATATATATATATATATATATATATATATATAAAATATATATATATATATAGTATATATATATAGAGAGAGAGAGAGGCAGTATATATATATATATATATATATATATATATATATATATATATATATATATATATATATATATATATATACTATATATATATATATATATATATATATATATATATATGAAGAAGAAGAAGAAGAAGAAGAAGAAGAAGAAGAAGAAGAATTTATTACACAAATACTATATTATATCATCGAACTCAAAGATAAATTCCAATTTATGATCTATGAATCCATTTTGTAAATGCAAGTCACATGACACCAGAGTTGCGGAATCAGTTTATAAGAAGATATCCGACTCTGGCTCCGAGATTCAGACTGAGACTAATCCGGATTTCTGATTCCGGATTCGAGATTCCGGTATTCCAAGCTGATCAAATCCATGAATTCCGATTCCGGACCTTCGTTCAATCCGAGGGTGTTGCTGTGTGATATTCAGGTAATTCGGTATTTTAGGACTTCGATTAGCTTTTTCTCTACACACACTATGATTGCTGGATTCGGATTCCGAATCCATAGGTTGCTTGCCGTTATTCTTGATTCTCTTCGGATTCTGTAATTAAGGATTTGTTCGGGTTCTGGCGAGATTTTTCTTTATCATCCTCATTTTATTCGGATTGGATTCGGGGAGCTCGATTGCGATAGTGCTTCCGGATTCGAATCAGTGCGGGAGTTTTTGTCTTTTCTTACATGATTGTCAAAAAAATCATTACAAAAATTAATAATAATAAAATTTAAATTAAAACTTAGAAAAAATTGGATTTCACTTTTAGGAGCCAACACATGGAGTGCCTGTAGACCAATTCAAAATGCATATTTTCTAATTATTTTTGCTAATCATAAAGCGCACATAGAAGAAAATAGTTACTCGCCTGAAACGATTTGTGAATTTAACTACGCCCAATTTTCACCCCCTCTAAAAAATAATGTCTCATGGAACTTATTAAAATTCGGATATTAATCAGTACCCGGATCATTTGTAACCTTATATTAACATCCAAACACTTGTAGATTTATTCTTTTGCTCTTCTCATAATAACTGATTGTTTTAATGGATGTTTTTCTCTGCGCTTTGTATGTAATATCTCTTTATCAGAATATTTAGTTTTTTCTACAAAATACTCCCTCATTTGATTCTTTTGACATTTATTTTAGGGCATCCAACCTCCAGATTTTTTTTTTAAATACTGCATTTCAAAATTTGATGTGTTATATGCATTTATTGGGATCCATATTACCTGCAAGTCACGAAGTACTTTTTACGATTTTTTGAGTTTGGGTTCTGCTTACGACTCAGAGTGGAATGTATTCTCGGGAACCTTTTTATTTAAACTCACTGGGTTTTTTTTTTGGATATTTATTAAATGAAAATTGGTAACGATAAATTTTTTTTCTTGTTTGGGGGCGAAGTTGGATTGTGTAAGGGCATTTTAGCCCGGGCATTATATTTAATTGTATGAGAGATGCATCATTTTTTATTACATTAAATAATTTTTACTTTGTGGTTATGCAGTATCGTCATTGTATGGATTTGTTTTTCCTTTCACTCCTATTTTCGTCTTTTTTTCCCCTGTTTATCTATTGGTTCTTTTACACATCCTTTCTGTCCCAGGAACAAATTTCCAAAAATATTTTTTTCGAATTAAAATTCTTTTTTAAAATATTTGTGCTTTTGAGTATAGGCGAGGAAAAAGATGATTTATCTCAAATGATATTCAGGAGGATGAATCAGTGTAGTCAGATTACTTACAGTCAAATATGATAGAGATTTTGATCGTCTGTTTCACCTGCAGTGGTAAAGCTTATCAAGATATATTGCAAGCATTGGTCGATAGTCTAGCTCTGTTTACTCCGATAAAATTCAACACGTTGAAAAAGTGAGAATAGTTCCAGAGACCAATGCACATTTTTTTTTTTTCCTAACCTGTCATTCGTCACATTATAACGCATCGGAAATTTTTCAGGGGGCTTGTCCTTTTAGGTTGGCTGGACAGAGACCGCATACTCTTTTTTTACTCTTATGAGGTATGTATACGGGCTTCTTTGTATTATCTTCAAATCACAGAAAACATTTTCTTTTTTATAAAATAGAATTAACAAAAAGTTGTAGGATTTTAAAAGGCAAAATTACTGTTGTGAGGATCCTTTAAATACTCCTATCTTTAATAGATATACCAAATATGAGTTATCAAAGTGTCCTGATTCCATATGTCATCTCTCCTGACTATCATAAAGTGCCTTGAAAAATTTATCCCACTTTTGCTCGAACGAGGATAAAATAATTATCGCATAATTTTTCATTTTTAAACTCTCGAAGTCATTTCGTATTTGTCTGAAACTGTTACAAATTCTATTGTGTTAAAACTCAAAAGATTATTGAACTTGGGAATTTGAGATTTTTTTTATTATATTGTATCGATCTTAGGGAAACTTTTTAACTGGCTGAAATGTCATTTGATTTATGAATACATATTGTTTTAAGTGTTCATAAATTAAATTGTTTAATTGGCAAGCTTGTCAAAACGCTGCGTTTCTGAAAGAATGACTACAGTGATTCTACATGTAAATATACTCTCACACACAGATAAAACTTAACGTTTTATGGGAGGGTCTTAAGGTTATATCGTTACTCGTTTGGTGTTTATGATGGGTCAATAGGATTTCGGCTGATAATTCCTGTTCTGTTATATTTCCTTCTAACTTTGTAATTATTATTCACTTCTTTGGTTTTTCCTTTCTCCTGTGGCTAGCGCATGGGTGAAAATTTTGTTCATGTTGTGGGTTTCCCTGGACCTCTCTTAAATTAAATACTTGTTGGTCAACCCTTTGCCCTTTAATAAAATTAATCTTTAAACTTTTTTAATATTACCAGTTTTTTTTTTGCTTGGTTTTTATTGAAGGGTCCTGTAATATTTTATTACCGTGTACAGTTCTTATGTAGTAGAAGAATCAGTATGGAGTGATATGAATTTTAAAAAATCTTTTTCTAGAAGAATAGTAGGCTCTAAGCTTTAGAATTAAATTTCAATTTTGTATATGCCAAGTTTTGTATTTATATTGGGTTATTTGAAATTATTTAACTATATAAGCCAATTATTCATGGAGTGTTATACCTCCAGTATTAATACTGACTTATTTTATCATATGTTATATTTGGGTAATACTATCACTGTATTTTTTTTCCACCTTTACTCAACCTATATTAGTTTCGGTTATCACTAATATACCTTATATCCGTTGTCTCTTACAATATATATTCACTTAATTAGCCGGTTCCATATTTCTTTCTTCTTTAAATATACTCTCTATATATATATATACTACGTACTGGTACCTTATTACCCCTTATTATACTGACTATTTTTTATATAGACCTAGGAGTTCTTCTGAGACTTCATTTTTTCTAGGAGCGTGCACTCTTCACTTTCTCAGCTCTGGAAAGCCTCCTGGCGAACGCCCACTTATATACCTAGTAGCCTATATCCATGTGATATAATTACCTTCCATGAGTATTATATTTATCCCTACTAATAACCTATCTCTATATGACCTATTGGATATTCATATATATATATATATATACGTTCCACACTTTTTCCCGTAATACTACTTGTATACTTCTTTTATGTTATATTTATTGTTACTGGGTCCCCTCATTTATTGGGTTATATATACTACTGTTATACGTAGTCTTCACGAGCTCTACCTGTGTAGGAGATTTTTAATGAGGCTGTGTCCACGGCCGCCTCTAGCTATGGAAGTCATGCCGACACGCCCATATATTGATCACTCCAATTTATCTATATAGTTTCCTCATATTTATCGAGGTATAAGTACCTACCTCGGTTATCGGCCCCACTGGATTGCTCTTATATATATAACACTCTTTTTATATTATTAATTATTATTATCTTACATCTTTTATCTTATATATTCTTTATTTTAGTTATTATATAATTATTATTATCATTCATTCATTATTTTCTTATGCATATTCATCATTATATATATATATCTCTATTATCTTCTATCTTATCTATTATCTATAATCTTCTTAAAATATCTCTATATTTTATTCTATTTATTATTATTATATATATCTATATATTACTCTATTTATCTTATCTATTATTTTGATTTATATTTTATTATTTATCTAACTATTATCATATATATTATTAAATTATTATATTATATACTATTACTCTTATATTTATTTTGACTACTTATAATATTATAAAGAAGACATATACTAAGAAAACATTTTTATTAATTGGAATAATTAATGTATAATATATTATAATAATATAATACATATATTTATTATCATTATAACATAGAATGTTCATAATACAATATCCAATGATGGGAAAATTCACAATATAGAGGCAGTTGCAAGAGATTTTGATATTACAAAGTAATTTTCCTCTTGGGTATTAAGGTTCCAAATATTTATTCAAGTTACTTCTATGTTTATTTGAATATAAAATATATCCTCCTAAATTCAAAACATAATTTTATTCTTGTGTGCACTACTCTACTAATTTTCCTAATAAGTCCAGTTTCCGTTTACTCCTGTCATCTTCTCCATTTAGTTTAACTTCTCTATAGAAGCCAGCTTGATCCCTTCCTGTCATAGAGTTGCCTATAAAGAGAGCTTCCTAATCTTGTATCCTGGGGTAGGTGCATTAGGTTTGACTCTCGAGCGAGTTGTATCAAATCATATATGCCCTTTTTATCGTCGACGTGAAAAGAAAAGGTTTCTGTCTCTCCTTTTAGAACTTGGAAGATCAACAAGATCTTTTAAGTTTCTTCACTATACTCAGTTTTTCTTTTTCCTTTCCAAATTTTTGTATCACTAAATAAGTTTTCTGGCTCTTCTCTCGTAGGCGCTGGCTCTCGGGTTCTCGTAAAGTCTGAAATCACTTAAACGCAAGCTATAAGAGAAGGTGGAAGTCTGTCCCTATTTTTTCCTGTGAGGCAGTCATTGCGATTTGTTGGTGATTGTTATTAGAATTGTTGGCAATGAGGGGAGTGTTACGATGATGTGTTAATGATTAAGCAAGTGGTGTAGTGTTTGTTCGCTAGATAGGATTTTAAGGCGCCGCTGTAATTCCGCAAACGAAGGTTAGGTTTATGTGATATCCGAGAGTATGGTACACTTGTATTGTAGGTCCTTCTCCAGACCCCACGGTCTGTTGAATGGAATTTTGGTTCTGGAGTGCCGTTTCTGCTGGGGCTAGATGCTGCAGGGTTGCGATGCTGGGCCGTAACGCTTATTCTCATTTATTTTCGATACTGGTTCATATTATTTAATAATAAAGTCCCAGTTTGAATCGGCGATTTGATTAAGCTTCTTCTTTACACTTCATACGGTGATTTTTTTCTTTACGTCTTTCTCTAAGATGGCTTCCTAAGTCCTAACCATTTCCACAATATGTTAGTTTGAATGTGTTAGGCGAGGCATTTTGACGATATATTATAAGTATCTTTGATATTGGAAGAGCATTTAAACAACTGGCTCTAACTATCGGCTGAGTACTTTCGCTGTATCAATATCATAGACTCATGATAGAATTTCGACGACTTAATACATCTGCCGCTGTGATGTCTTAACTGTAATTAAGTCGCTTTTTCCTGATGGTTAGTATTCTCCTTCAATGAAAATGTGTTTTATATTGGCCTTGAACTTCATTTTTTCGTAACATAAGGTGTCCTATCCTTAAACCACACCTCCTCTGCAGATGCACTTGTGTTGTATATATATACTGTCTTCATTAACTACTGGGATAATTCAGTGTATATATAGTATTATTTTATAATTGCGTAATCTACTATATGTTTATTTTGGTCCTCATTTATTGTAGTGAGCATGTTACTACTTATCTTTTTATCACTTATAGGAGTACTTTTCAGTTATAGTAATTATTAAGGTTACTTTAATTTATTTTCTATATTATGTATTTAACCCACACTTATACTGAGCCTTTACCGGTTTAGGCTTGGTAGCTATAGGCTATTTATTACATTGATGAGGTGATTGCTTCATATCAAGCTGCATCCTACAGCCAACTATTTCATTTATTATATATCTCGTTAACCACGCCTACCTATAAGAAGAGTTCGACACACATTCCATATGACTAAAATAGCAGGTACAACAGCTCCTCTGGCCTTTTCAGCCGTCCTGGGGCAATAGGATATATCTATTGTTGGAACTGCTGTAAAATAATTCAATCTAGTGTATAAGTCGAAAAATAGGGCACTAGTGTATAAATATATCATTATTTACGGGCTTAACAGGAGAATATGCTTATTATGTCCATTTTTTCATTGGAATACTGCGTCAACCATATTTACCTCCGTTACCGGAAGGAAATGTAATTAAATACTAGACCATGATTGTTCTTATTTACTTCTCCGACCCAGTTTATCAGTGCTCTACGGCACTACCTGAGTGAGAAAGCCTTTTTAAGAACCTTTTATTGCGTTACTCGTTAAAATAATAGACTTTCTATTATAGTAATTTTTTTTAATTAAAGAAATACCCCAGGGTAAACCGCATCCGGCCATGGCAGGAGTCGCGGTCTCTCGGCCTCTTCCCGCGGTTACTCCCACGCTACCTTGCGGATGCTAGTTTAATTAGGGAGCCGATACGGCTTCATATATTCTCTCTCACAAAGCAGTATCCAAGGTATATTACCGTGTCTACCTACTAAATTTGCGAAATTGCTAGTGTTTAATATAACTTTTTTGGGTGGGCTTAGTATATTCTATTATTTTTTGCTTAGTGTAGTTGTATATTTTTACCTCCTCTCTCTTTTAAACTCAAGTAGGGATTTCCTACTTGCAATTCTCTTTCTGGAGCCGTTGAGTCTTCTCGATGGGTTTGGAGAGAGTTGCCGGCCGGGCTTTATCCGCTCGATTTCGGGTGGCGTGTATATTTTACCGGTTCATATTACTTTGTTGCTTCGTCTGTTCGCTATTTTCCTTTCGCGTACATCCCCGCGTACTTTTTGCAGGCACCGCATTCTGGCCTTTTCGTTCAGTCAGCACGACTTTTCTCGATAGTTTGCTCCCGTGGGTTCTCGTCGGTGGAGTCAACGTTTTCTGGTTTGGCACTCTGTTTATCTGAGCTAATCTGCGAGTGAGGTGGCACTATTAATATTTTTTCGGTACTCTCCATCGGTTAGTGATACCTTTGTGCATAGGCGAATATCGTAATTTTGAAACACCCGTTGTTTGCTCATGGAGTCTTCTTACTGAAAGCTCTTGATGAGGTACTAAGTCTTTTTAGAGGAGGATAAAAATACATTTGCCGAAATGAACACAGTGAGAGGATTTCTCAGGGCACTATATACTTAACTTACAATCGAAAGGCGGTTTTGAAAATTCTCGCCACCTATGCTATCGGTAACACAGTGTAGCAAACACACAGGCACACACACGCACATTCGGGCCAATGGATCGCGGACATTTTTAACTTCTTTTGCTATTATTTTCGTTTATATACATTATATTTACCCTCAATGAGTGAGCTTTATCTTCCCGTAACTGGTTTTTATATATCAACTTATTGCGGCTATTGCAATGTTAAAATAAAGGTTAGAATATTTTCCATACTTATATCTTTATCTATATATTTATAATTCCACTTTATTTATAATATGATTTACTCCTATATTATATTATATATATTATAACTGGTTTTATACTCACCTTATGTAGCAGTTTGCATTTGAGTAAGGGAGATTGACTATATAACATGACCGAGAGTATTTACCAGAGTTGCTAAAATAGTTTATACATCCTTCAGGACCCACAGGGCTTCTCGCTCTATGAAGCTGTAAGTCGCACATCAGTTCATGGTGCTGTATATCGCACAGGTTAGAAGCTTTAAATAACCATTATTATCCCCTCCTATAATTTGAGGACACTCGTATAATAGTTCAGCTTACGATTTATATTAGAAATGAGTTATAAATAACGTCTATAGGTGATACACAACTCCGATATTTTCACATCAGTATAACTGATGTCACAACGATTGCCACTATACTATATATATTAGCCTAAGAACCACTCGTAACTAACATAATTATTATGAACACTAATTCATATATTCTGAGATTTATATCCTTTACTCTCTTGTTTTATCCACGACACACCTTCGACTCATACGATATCGACTCGCAACATATAGACTTGAACATGAACACAGATTTGAGAACTTGACCTAGTAATGTTATTACTGTGATTAATTATACACAATTAATATTTTCTGGGATACTTGGTTGGGCTTGTTAGTCTTTTCGAGACACTTCCCACAGGTTATAAGTTTCTCTCTTGACCTTGTGTCAAGGTTGCACCAGTACTTGATTTACCACAGTTTTCAAGGAACACCAACCAACATTCTACTGTATCACATCCCATTATTACTAGAGTACTAAGTTACTATGCTTGATTTAAATACTGATTCTCAAATTTACACTGGTCTTTATGGTTTTCATTAGCGACGTAATCGTTATAAGTTTATGAGATGTACACGGTACAATTAACGAGGTAATAATAAAATCTTCATTTTATTTCTTCTATATTGCTAATCTTTTATTTTAGAATATGAATTTAAACGCTTTACATTTAATCGTTTGTTCTGTAATTTCTATTTTTTATATATTTTTAATGGAAAAATTCTAGTTGCCTCTTGGTGACTAACGGCTATCACTTCGAAATGTGGATTTAATATTTCAGTGAGTCTAATCGTTAAATTTATTTGACATTGTTCATTTATATTTTTAATTATTTACTATCATAGCCTGATGAACTAGCAGCTCTCAGTCTCGGTGAGGCGGTTCGCAAATCGTGTCATAGCCATACACTTCAACTATTTGTGCATATTTCCTTTCGTGTTTGTCTTCCTCTTTTCAGCTTGCGCAGTAAATTGAAGGTTTCGCAACTAGGATGATAGATTTACGCGAGACTATATGTATCGGATACCGGGAGCGACCTAGGTCATTTTGTCATCCACCACTTTAGGTCCACTTATGGAAGGGGATGATGTATTTGTCTTTAATTTTTTTTCACATACCTCCTATTGCACTTCTTTTTTAACAATTACCCCAAACTGCTAAATCCAAGTAGGGATATACATTAAATTTATTACACTTCAGGATGGTACACGTCTAGGCACTCTAATTTATTACTTCACATTAGTTACTTTATATATATATATATTCTACTACTTCCATGAACCCACGTTACTATCTGATATATATATCCGTTGTGGATTTCCATCTCTTCTTTATTAATTAATACCCACATTAATAAATTAACGTATAATACTACAAACACACAGACACACACAACACATCACATCACACACACACATATATATATAAACATATAACTTTATAATATTATTACATATTATTATTTTTTATTATACTTATATATTATAATATTATTATATAATATTAATTTCTTCATTATTTATCATCTCATAGTATATGAGGTTATATAGCTACGTATACTATCATATATCTGAGATAACGCTCATAACGGTTCAGTGCATTGTTCACTTAATAAACCGCGAAGCTTGCCCTGGGAGGCCACCATTTTTCATAACTTGAACACACCATTCGCATCCGCTGCACCCCCATCCAAAACACACACCCACAACATATTCTCATCACACTTACCATCTACACATATAATTCTTTTATTTTTCTTCTATCTACATCATATATATTATATTATCCTTATATATATATATTATACTATATATTATATATATTTTATTATATAGTATTAATATATATATTATCTACTATTAATTAATATATATATATATATAAATACTTATATTACCTTGGTTTAATCTTATACTCCTATATCGAACACATACAAACACATACAGGCACACACAACTACATATTATACACACAGCGAACACACTACACACACACATATTAATTATATGATATCTATATTATCTTATTATTTCATATACAGGCTTTGGGGTTTCTATAAGTTACCTAGTTCTGAGCATTTGTACGTTGGTTTCGTTCATAATAATATATTATTTACTTGTACTATTATTTTAGATATGTTCTTTGTTTATATATTACTTATATAATTTTGCTTTTATACCGCAACAAACACACAAATTCACACACACACACATATATATATATATAATCATTATCTAATTTTATTAATAAAATCATATTCTTATTTTTATTATTTATATATATTTACTATATTATTATTATTATTATATATATATATATTATATAATTTATTATACTTATATATTAAATTATATTATTAATCTATAATATATCATATATATATTATATATATTCTTATATATATATCTATTAATTATTCTTTATATATTTATTATTATATATTTTCATATTTTTATAGTGTTTGAATATAACATATATCTACGATATCTATCACTTTATTGATCATGGGACCGTGATAATATATATATAGATTACCTCATTTACCGCTAATTTTATATATTCTTTATACTCACCCTACTAGATACTTATCATTAGATTACCACACATCTTTTATGCTAGATAATTACTCATACGCTTATATACCTATATAGCTATTATCTTTTGTACCCTTACTAATATATGCCTATCATAATAATATTATATATATTTATTATATATTATATTATTAATATATATTATATAATTAATTATTATTATTTTATATATAATCAAATAGCCGACAATGTTCCTTTGTGAATTTTTCCCAAGGTCGTTCATCATTTAATCATATACATTTCGCCTTTTCTAATTTATTTATGTAATAGATTTCTATATTATATTTTTGTTAAAGTTTATGTTAATTTTATTATTATTTTATTTTAGTTTTATCTATTTATTTTTTTATTATTTTATTTTAAAAAAATAATTATCTATATATTTTAAAAAACTTTATTTTAAATTTTGTTTAATTCTGTTATATCTAAAAAGTTCATTTTATTTACTTTTACACTTATAACAATCTTTTATATCTTTTTATGTTTATAATACTTTTAATAAATTTTGAGCTATTTTTTACATCATATTTATCTTTAATTTAAGCAGTAAATTTTCAGTAAATGCACAGTAAACTCTAAGTTTACCGCAACGGAGAGGTTTACTGAGCTCCCTTCACAGCGCCGGTCCGCGATCCGCCGAGTTGGTTTACTCCCTCGCATGCACTCTCTTACTTGATCTATACTTGCTCTTATTGATCCTATTTATTGATCCTTTCTATTCCCTCAGGTCTTTCATTCAAAAGTTTCTCCATTAACAACAGTATCTTTTGTATAATATAACACAAAACTTTTACTTTTATTTTTGTGTGGCTTGTCTTCTTCTTTTATAACAAGTAGTATTTGCATTTTTGATGGCAAATACAATTTTCTATATTTATTTGCATGTTTTTATGTTTATTATCTAATAAACTTAAAAATTTCCATAATTTTTACATTTACTACCTTTTAAAGCATTAATATCTTACGATTCACATCAGTAAATCAGTATAACCAGCAGTAATAATCAGTAAATTCAGTTTATTAATACTTTTTCTAAGTACCCATCCTATCCGTATTACCCCTCCTATTACTCTCTAATCTCGTGTCTATTCGAATTAATAATTTATGATCTATATTGATTATTGTATTCAGTCATTAATTTATTTTGATATTATAACATAATAACATCAAAAATTCACTTTTATCTTATTATTTGTTACAGTTTTATTTTTTCTCTTATTTTGTAAAACCATTTTTGGGGTCCGGTATCTTACGCTACTTGTAAAAATAGTTTATGTCTTTACTCAGTGGGATTTTTATCCACGACGGGTTTTTTTAAGAGGAGAGAAGGTTTTACGTCCATGGTTTAACCACTGGGTAATAGGCGGTCTTTAAGGTTTGTCCTCCATTAATTAATTAATAGCTTTTCTTTTCATTGCGACGGAGTGTTTAGGTGAAACAATTTGTGCATACATATTTCTCCTTTTCTATTTCTACTGGTAATTGTATATCAGTTTTATATGAGCGAACAAGGCGATAAGCTTCAAGTCAGATGGTAGTTTGTCTGTTTGGATTTCTTGGATTTTTGGGTACATCATTAATCTTATTTGGGTCCGCAGATTTATGGTTCATCGCATGGATCATCATTGGAGGGCAGACACGTTTGGTTATGCATACTACTATCCGGCTCATAGTGTCGCTCTCTCTGGTGTTGCGAGTTTGCATCATTCCCTATACTCACACTACTCACTATGATTACTGTTAATATTTCTCTTATACATCTGTATCGCAATTGCTCATACTCTTTCGCTCTTCCTATTCAGTTAGAATATAATACTTGATCTTTTGTATACTCTACTCATAGTAGTCTTATGTTATGTTGGAGTGTTATCAGAAGCTTAAATCGTAAACCAGGGTCTGGTCGTTCTGATACTTTCGTTCAGGTAGTATGCGAGTCGTGTGCTTGTGATGCTCTACACTCATAAAATGTCTATATGTCAGCTACAGTCATATATTTTTTTTACTCACGTACAGTCTTTTCAAAAGTGTTATTATTTTTTATTAATTATTATTTTACGTTTATTATTAATTATCAAGTTTTCTGATTTTATATCATATGATTTTTTATCCACTCTTTACTTGATTTTTATATATTTATTTTAGATTTATTGAAATTAAAATTGATTTTTAGTTATTTTTTGTATTTATGTTTCTTTATTAAGACTGATTATATCCACAGTTAAATATTCTTTTTGTCATGTCGTCGATATTCGCCTCCCACCATCTTCCGTATTCTCCTTAGAGAGGGTGGGGGTTGCGTGTTTTAGGAGTGCACTCGCTCAAGGCCGCGTTATTCACGGCGCTGTAGATGACTCAGCAAGGCACGCAGGCATCGTAAGGGTGTTGGCCACTTGGTGTAGCCCCAGGAACGTGCGCGCCTCGCTGAGTCGCCATTTCCTTGCCTACCTTGCCTATCACCGCAAACGCAATCGCCCATACGCCGGAATCTGTGTTGGTTAATCTGCTTGTCTCATATCACTGCATTCATGTTCATGTTTTCTCTATAGCTGAACACTTCATTAATTCTTCACTCCTTATTGGTCAACCTTTGCTTATGTCGCGAAATTAGTGTTCTTCATGTTTATTTTTCGCACAGTAGGTAATCTATGTAATGATATAATATTTAAGATCCCACGAATGCATCCTCACTAGCCCCATTCACATACCAAAACTCACTTCCACTATGACACACACACACACAACACCGCACCCCACGTGGTCGCTACTCCTCAGATTTCAGAATTTATTCACCAGTCCCCCTTACCCCATCTGTCGCATTAACCTATACTCTTACCATCCTGACTCAATTGCTTTACCGTACTATAACCTATTATTATTAATTTTTCAGACCGCTCTCTCCTCCTCACGGTACTTCCCTTAAATATCAAAATAGAAATTCGACCTCTCATTCCGGCACCCCGCGCCAAACGCCGCGGATCTACCCCCTTTTTAAACCACGCCTCGTTCCATGCCGGCCCACGTATTGTTAAAATAACTAAGTTACTCTCTAATTTCCTCAGGTCTATTAAAAGACGAAGTCACGACGTGTTTCGCCAACACAGCTAATCCTAAATTTTCATATAATTATTATAATAATAATCTATAATAATAAATATAACCACTCGATAATAAAACTAATATATCAACTCTATTTACTCAACATAATAACTCTCACATCATAACTCAATATATTGCAACATCAATAACTCAATTAATATAAACTCCTTAATACTATTATACATGTTTCATTTCACTTTTGATTTGTCACGCGGAGATCAAATTAATATATATATTGCCTATTCTAAACCACATTACAACACACTCTTCTCCACCTTTCCTCTCACTTTATTCTTTCACTCTGTAAATTCCATATAGTTACACTATCAATTATCTTCACTTATTTTATATAGGTACTACTAGAAGTATAGCAGGGCTATACTTCACGGTGAATACACATACCCTAGCCCTTCTCTCACAGGCCTGATTGTTTTTCTGGCAAAAACACACGATACGTGGTTAAGTGGAACAGCCAAACTTAAACTTTCCACACTGTCTTAGTGCTTTTATATGTACCTTAGCTATAAACAATATATAATATATTTAACTGAATATTATACCTATAATTATTTCTTCACTCAAACAGAAAATAAAGAAAATCACAAAGTTGGATTAGTTATGATAATAAATGATTAGGTTCATAGAAGAAGGTTGTGGATTAGTATGTGTAATATGATATGTAAATATATGTGGTATATAAAATGGATTAGGTTGTCTCTATATATAGTAATGTATTGATCTGGAGGTATGAGTAGTAGTATTAACGCAGAATAGGGAGAAGAGGCAGAGAAGACACGCAGAGTAGTGAGGAGCATGATAGAGCTAGAGACGAGTAACCGAATAGGAGAGAGAGAGAGCGAAGAAATAGAATAGTAGTACGAGAGTAGAAGAGAGAAGTTATAGCGTAGTAAATTATCGAAGCTACATTTTATACTATAAATCTTTAAGATATACGTGTTATTAAGTACAGACTCAACTGAAATTATTATATATAGTTCTTAAGTTGTTATTTTATTTGATACTTTATTAAATTATTTTAACTACTTTGTTCCTATTTGAATTATTAATCTTTGCAATATCATTTAAGCGTTATTTTTAACTTATTCTTATTTTTATTTTCTGTTAATAACATACTCTCATCTATGAGATATCCGCATACGTGGAAACGAAATCTATATTATGAATTCGAAACCGTAAAAGCCTTTGGCAATCTGAACCTTAGCTGTTCGTATGTTATTTATCATACTTTTTATTAATTATACAAAATTATTCATTTTACTTTGAATTATTTATTTGATTTTTCATTTTTATTTGAAATTTATTTTAATTATTTTATTATTTTATTTTATTATATCGTTATATTGATATATTTGTTTTCATTATCTTTTATTTTTGTTTAAATTTTATATAATTGGTATTTATAATGTGTTTCGTATTAACCATGCGACTAACATGTCGGCATTTTATAATACGATATAACTGCCAAACAATTGACGTCTGCCGCATCTGAAGATAGCAGAGACGAGAGTAGGAGAGATTGAGAGAGATGACGGATTGGAGACCAGAAAGGAGCATCCGCGCCAGTACGACAGAGAAAGAGTAAGAGTGATAGTGATAGAAGCCGATAGATTTTGCAAAACGAAATAATGATAAGATAAGAGTAATAGTAAAGGTACAGTTATATATATTTATATATATATATATATTATATATATATATATTATATATATTAATATATATATTAATTTATAATATAATATTATAATATAATATAATATATTAAATATATTAATTATATCTATATTAATTAATTATATATTATATTAATATATATTATATTATATATTATATTATTATATATCATAGTAATATATAAATTAATATTATTATTATTATTATTTAATTAATATTATATATTATTATTGAGGATTGTGAGAATAGATTGATTAAAAACGCGAATACGAATTTCCGGGTTTTGGACCATGATATTTCGGCCTTGCGCAGACTTAATAGTGCACCGGATTACCCTATATCGCGCGCTATTCGGCAGCCTAGCAACACATGAGCTATTCTCTTCTAAAAGTTAGGCTCAATTTGCACCTCCACTGACCTAATAAACACATTATAGAGACGCAATAACTCTTAGAAAACTTCATACCCCTTAGACTCAATAACCTAACTACCACCAATCACAGCGGAGTGACATAATACTCTATCTTGATTGACTTATTGTATCCACCCTAGCGCACTCTTAGCGTACATAGTATTCGCTACACCTAGGCCTACACCTGATGCTACACCGTGCAGCTGAGGCATGCGGACGCCCGGCCTGTGGGCTCATGGCAGGGTAGTTTTGTGATGATTGCATAATTATAGTCTCCTCCTTGGATTATAGTGTATCCATATACCTTTTCGTCTGGCTCGATCATGGACATGCTCAGTGTGTCATGTCAATATGATTCCCGTTATACCGGATTGACCTGTATTGTGATATCGTGCACTCTACCGAATACGTAGGCTGTATTTCGACAGTTACGCGGATACTCCGGCACTACATGTCTACACGATTGCAGCAAGTTACTGCGGTCAGATATTTGGGAAGCGTGTGGATTACTTTAGTACGTCTACATGTATGGATGCAAATGACATGGATGATCTATCATCCATCTGAAATCAGTCGGATGGTCCGTCATTGTTCACCCTGGTGAACTGAAGCGTCTTGTATGATGAGTTTGTATTGCCAGTTTGTCCTAAGCTTGTTGGCTTCGCAGCGTTCATGAAAATGACTGCTGGCAAACTCAATCGGAACACAGAATAACATTTTTCTGTCACACAGAGAACGAGGAGAGCTGCGGGAGGCTCTTCAGTAGATGGTAACTTTGTATATTGCAGTGAAGTTGGCAGGCCTCCCTTACTCGCTATGCGACTCCCAGCATACGATGTAGGTGATCGGCGACTGTTTATTGACACTTCCAAGAGCAGTTTAAGTGTGTGTTTGTTACACACACAAACGGCAAACAGCGTATACTGCTTCAGCGACACCACTCACATAGGGTACTCGTACGGATGAGCAGAGGAGTTTGCAAAATCAGACACGTTTGGAGAGGCTTACAATATCAGGTACATGGATGGTAAATATGCTGTTAGGGAGAGTTAATGGAAAGAAGACCCGGATTATTAACTGTTAACAGAGTCCCCAACAACCCACCAATAATTTAGAAAGTGAGATCAGACACACTTTTATAAATGCACACTATAAAGCGTTCGACAGAACATCAACGAAATCTACCAAAGGATATGTTGTTCTATCGTATTAATGGATCTCACATTCTACTCACAATGAGAAACGAGAGCACACGTAGAATAGAACATTTAGCTCACATGTTCAGTCTGTTACACTTATACACAGTGGGCCATAAGGTGTTAAAGGTTAGTCCTGAAAGAAGATAACTAAGGTGTTAATTACTTATCTACCTCCACCGCTGTTAGCTGTTCAATTAGCATTAGTAATCTCTAACGACTACCGCATTGATTACCTGAACTATCCACAATGCATTCCCTGCAACACATGAATTTCTCCTTTGATAAATCCACCTTGACTTGAGTGGAACCCTCCTTGAATTAAAGGACCCTCCTTGAATACAAGGTAGAATGGAGATCTTTAATAGGGGGGTTAAAAAACAAGATGTTTTTTAAAATGAAACGTTTATTAGTTTAAACGCAAGGGGAGGAATATCTAATAATATTTGATAGCTGATAACTGTCGGTTAGTTCTAAAGAACACAACCAAAATAATGTTCGAGTTTGCGTTTGAGTTTGCGTTCGAGTTTGCGTTCGAGTTCCAGAGTAAGGGTTAGTTACTACTGGAACAAGAAGGTTAATATGTGTGTGATAAAGAGGATGCAAAAATAAGAACAAACTGAGGTTTTACGTAACTTGTTGTTCTTGAGTTGCAACACTACCAGTGCTGGCTGAGATGGTCGAATTCGGTTTTGAATAAGCCGCTTGAAGAACTCCAAAGAAAATGTTGGCCCCTGAATAAAATGACCAAATGTTGTGTTTGAAGGCCCCGTAAATAAAATCACACTTTGCTGTGGTCCCCTGAATGAAACCTGTTAAACAACAATAGTAGTAGTAGTAGTAGTAGTAGTAGTAGTAGGAGTAGGCATATGATATGGATAAAAATGCTCCAAGCGAATAACAAACAAAAATAACATTGAGATATGGCTTGCTTACCCTAGGGGATCGATAAATCCCTCAAAAAGGGTATTTCAGGCGTAAGCACGATGAGGGCTGTTT
>JABUQX010138327.1:0-15000 GCA_015478945.1 Trachelipus rathkii
TATTATAAAGCGTCTTAAGCTTTACCTCAGTTTATTTAAACGTTGCCTGATAGCATCCTTCAAAAAATGGACGCTATTAGTAGAAAAAAGTTTAGAAAATACAACGATTCAATGATTTCAGGAAATATTAAGAAGGTTCAAATTAATTTCTTAAAATGCTGCTTAGAGAATCTCAACATTCCTAATACCTTGATACCAAAGAGTGTTGATTTTAACGATTTTGATCCATTCCCTGATATATTCAAGTATCTGTAAGGCCATATCAAAATGCGAAATAAAGAACTACTTTTAGCAAAACTTTTAAAATTATTTATATGCATTTCCAACATTCTTTGTATAACTACTATCCAACTCACTGCACTCGAACTTTTAAATTTGGCACATCAAAAAAACACACAGATTGTCTCAAGGAAAGAAATTCTTGCTGCCACTAATAAAATTAATAACATTTTCCTACATAACAATGGCAAAAACGGCTTAATGAAAACATAAATTATTAAATAATCAGACCACAGCTATCTAAAGATGAAAAAAATCCGCTTCTATGGACCTATGCCTTTATTTCTCCATAAAATCAGGCTGACCTACAAAAGTTTCCGGTCATCCAGATCTTCCGGAAACCATCTTGAAAGAATAAAATTTTTCGCACGTCAATTTTGCTTCCTCGGCTTGCTAAACAGCAAAAGAATTCTAACTAATTTCTTACAACCTAAACAATAGCCTCGAGCAATTTCTATCGATTCTCATAACAAACATAATCAATAGAACAAACATAGTAAATCCTCAAAACAATATGACTACATTCACTTTATTAATGCTAGACTCGACTCAACTGTTGAAGATACCAATAAACATTCTCAAAAAAAAAACACAAGAAAACAAAATAAAAAAATCCCAAAATACCTTCAACCACAAACTTAAAAACATTTTTCTGATCACCCCTCTTTTCACAATGAACTAATAAATCTAAAATCTAATTAATAAATTTTTTAATGCAAAATTCTATTTTAAGTGAATTATAAAAATACTCGTAGGCTAGCCATAGTTATATGAACACCACCCAATAATAGGACTTTAGAAAGTATACGTTTTTTATATTGTTAATAATAGGTAGGCTTTATAATGTGTAGACCGTTTTATCTTGACGTTTATGTAATCTATAAATATTTTTTTTAAATTTTAAAATCTAATTTATGAATTCCATTTTTAAAAAGGAATTAAAAAAAACTCCTAGGCTAAACCAATGGTCTATCGAACACCACACCATAATTAAGCCTGATAGAGAGTATTTTGTTTTTTTAATTTGCTAAGATTAGGTAGTTTTATATCATTAGCATGCTTTATTTTATATACAAACAACAAACCCATTATTGTAGCAGTTACACTTATCTTGACGTTTATTTGACTCTATATATTATTATTTTTTAAGTTTTCAAAAATTTATTTATATCTATTATTAACCAAGTTGAAAAAATCTTTGAACTCCATGTTTATAAGACCATAATTAAGCCTGTTAAGCAAAGTAGCTTTATTTAATTCGTAATGTTAATTAGGATTTATTATCGTTTAGGCTTTGCTTTTAACTTTATTGATAAACAAACAGATTTTGTTATAGCTGTCACTCTTATCTTGGCGTTTACGTACTTCTAAGTTTTTTATTTTAAATTACAAACTAAATTATAATATTCATTTTTAATTAAAGATTCAATAAATACTCGTTCTGAATACCATGTTTAACAACAACCATGGTTAAGCGCCCTGTCCTGAAATATTTTGGTCGCTTTTATTTGCTAATTAGGCTAGATGATACCTTAAGCTAGATTAAACGTACCTATATTAAGCAACTATAAAGAAAACCTATCTATTGTGCTGCCAGCTCTTGATTTTCCATTAACCTTTACTGTGCCGCGTCAATCAATTATCTATTTTTTGTAGTATATTCAAATTCATTTTTAGTTTCAATTCAAACGCATTAATCATACCAATCTTTATCCAACACCAATAATTATAGCTTGTTAAAAAGTATAGTTTTATTGTAATTTGTAATTACTGCAGGTGCATATATGGTTAACGGCTGCATAATCTATTACGGTTTATACCACGACTTTTTGGCAGCGCGGTCACTCTTTAATCTTGTACGTTCTATGTGCCTCTCTATAATATTAATTACAAAAATAATTTTAAAATTGCTATAAAAAAGTTACTTACAACATCTACGAAAGAATTCAATTAGCCTGGAGGTGCGGGTCTACATATAATCTATTTGTTCGAAAACTTAGGTTGTGTTATACGTTTCACGGCTCTATTTTTTATTTTTCACAATAAAAAAAAACATTACCTCTATCTTCAATTTTATCTTGACATTTAGGTGCCCTCTGTAATTTATTTTACATTCATATTATATAATTTCTTTAGTAAACACATTAGAAAACTACTCCCTTAGGCACGTTACCTTGTTTTGGTTGACCACCATAATCTAAGCCCTGTTAGACAAGTTCCTTTGCTTCTTCTTTTATTTAGCTACCATTATAGGGTAAGGCGCTGTTAAGATCTTTTAGAGAGGCTGGCTTATTTTTGTTTAGATTAATGAACCCATTATTTAGCCTGTCTCTACATAGTCTTTTTAGAGAGCTATGGATTAGTACTCATTTTTATTAATTTTTAATGAGATTTAAATAACATTTTAATAAAAGTAGGACTACCATAGTTTTATTCAACACCATAATTAAGCCTGTTACAAAGCACCTTGTTTCTTTCATTTGCTAATAACATTAGGTAGGCTTCAAATCGTTTAGGCTTTTTTTAGATATAAACCAACCCATTGAAGCTCTCACTCGTTATCTTTACGTTTGTAAAGAGCCTTTTAAATATTATAAATATTTATATATAATATTCAAATAAATTAAAAAATACTTCTAGGCTACCATTTATCAACACATGAACTAAAGTCTCTGTAGCAACTATCTCGTTTTTTTTAACTTTGCTATAAATTTAGGCTTTATTTCGTTTAGGCTGTTTATTTTTATATAGATATAGGTCCTCGTATTATGAAATCAACTTTGAAAACGTCTTGACTTTCCGTAAAGGTAGCATCAGATTATTCCTCCACTACATAAGAATCTTAAAAAAAATAGCTATTTATTAACCACCCTTTCTATTCGGGATCTACTTATCGAAGACAGTTTCAAGGAAAAACGTCACCATATTTCATAGCCAAGAACACAGAGTAATGAAACGAACAAAAATAAAAGTATATTTTATTAACGATTATATATATATAAGAAATGGTTAAAAATTAAATGAAAATATAAACACGTTTAAAATACTTTAGTAATGAAGATATGTTGCATCACATTTATTAGTTCAAGTTGCCTTTGATCGGCATACGCCGTAGGCTGACCGTAGCCTAGCTACGAAATTATGATCAATTATAAAAATATCATCTGCTGCTTACACTAAAGTTAGGACCCGGTCGCAAGTTGCACGCTGCCTATTTCTCTGATGTGAGCCTATTTATGTGGTTTTTGGAATTATGCTATTCTTACACGAAAGTTATATTTGACAAAATCAGTTACATAATAAATGCCAACAAAACAAAAAATAAATTAATATAATAGCCGAACAATGTGCAATAAAAAAAAGATGGTCGCCGGCACTCGGCAACAAAGTCCTTAACAGAGTTCAGGTTTGGTTCTCACAGCTAAACCTTGGGCTAAGGGGAAAATTTGCCAAGTATTTGCGACGTCAAGGGTTACTTAAATAAAAAATTTCTCAAGGATCGAATTTCCATAAAGGGAGGAATCTGAAGGGTTTCTTGGCCAAAGGTAGAAAACAAACAACATAAACAAACCCATTATTGTAGCTGTCACTCTCATCTTGAAGGTTATGTGCTTCTATACTTATTTTTATTTTATATTTTCATAATTATTTACAATTCTATTTTTAAACGAGCTAAAAAATATTCGAAGTCTTCTATGTGTATCAAGACCATAAATAAGCCTGTTAGAAAGTATCTTGTTTATTTAATTTGATACTAATAGGTAGGCTTTAAATCGTTTAGGCTGCTTTTTATTTAGATATAATCAAACAGATTTTTGTAACTGTCACTCTTATCTTGTCGTTTGCGTACCCTCTATAATTTTTTATCTTTAAATTTAAACAAAATTATAAATTCCATTTTTAAACCAATTAAAAAATACTCGTAGGCTACCAGGTTTCTCAACATCATAATTAAGCCTGTTAGTTCAAGGAACATACCCTCATGTAAGACCCTAGCGCACTCCAAACTTTAAAACGAGTTTAATACCCCTCTGCCATTCACAACTTTCCTACTACTCTCTGCATATCCGTTACCTTATCATCCAACACATACCCTAAATATTAAACTCAGATGATTGTTCCAGTTGCTTACCTCTAACATAAATTCACACTGAGGGCTATCCTCACTCACAACCATAAAACCTTAACTCTTATCTACATTTACTTCAACTCGCCTCTTTTTACACACCACGGCCAAATCTTCTAACCATCTTCCTCAAACTCATCACTTCAGATTCGCCACAAAGAAACAATCATACGCACCATATAATGAGGTAGGTTACCCTCCAATCAATATTCCATTCTCCCATCATTCTAAGACACCATTTATCTCGCCACGCCCACCTCTAACTTCCTTATAACCCCCCATCCATATATAAATTGGAAATAACCAAGGAGACATAACACAACCCTGTGCTCACTCCGCTATTATACTAAACCAATCACCTTTGAGCACTCAATTGTATTCTTACACCGGCCTCACATCTCATGGACATACTTTTGATTTCCATGCAGGAGTGGTACCACCGCAACACATATATTACTAACACCTGCCATAGAACCTATTAACCCTGTCACACGCCTGTTGCAAATCCAATAAAACCTAAATCAATTTTATTCTTCTCTCCCTCATTTTCTCAATCATTGTTTCAATTAAGATTTGATCCACACATTCTCTACCACTTTCCTAAACGCAACTTGTTCCTTCTCACTCAATCAGTCCTGTCCAGTCACTCGCGCATCTTTCCGACCAAAATACAAAGCATATAGTCTTCCTACGAACACTGGCAATAAAAAATATCCTTAATAATTTCACGTGTGGCCTTATCTCACACCCTTATATAAAGGGAACTATTAACTGCTCTCCTCCAATCCTTCTATACACGCTTTATTACACAACTGTCCAAATCCAATCAATCTCTATCTCGCCTCCGTTCTTGATCATACATTACCAGTAATTTCATCTATACCTGCAGTTTGACCAATACTGAACTTTCTCTAACCGCAATTACCGCCAGTCCACATCGAATCCGCCTGCTAATCCTTAACTCGCCAAATACCTATTCCTTCCTTGCAACCATCAAATCCACACATGACATCACTATCAACCTCTTCAATTACTGCCATATTATGCAGATTTTCGAAGTGTTTCTTTCCACACTCCCCCTCACATCCATTTCATAAGTTACAAAAAGCACCATCCCTATTCATTATTCTGAAAAGGTTCCCTTTATTCTCATTCTTAATCTTTCTGCTCTTCAGGAAGAGCTTCCCTATCCCTTGTAAGTCCCATTCATGCCTCCTTCCAAACTGTTCATTACCTCTTGTTTTCTTCTACGTATGCCTTTTAGTATTTTTTTTTCCTCCTTTTATAAATTCCAAGCATCTTTCTTTCAACTCAAATCCATTTTGCTTATAGTAAGCATTTCAACCACCGAGCTTTCTTTTTTACTCTTAACCGCTTGCACTCACCTCTTCATTCCACCCACTCACTGTTAACGATCTTACTTAATACTTTAGCACTCCACATGCTTCTTTTGCACTGCTAACAATTGCTTCCTTCATTTTGACTCCAAGATTTGATCAGTTTCAAACTTGTTTCATCAGTTAATTGATTTACTGTGCGAGAGCTCTTACATTCTTATCCTTATACCTTGTTCATTAACTTCTCACTCTTAAATTTTTGCCCACTTCCTTCTGTATCACCTTCCTCTCCATCCCAAGCCTCCACTAACTTAATTTACATAAAACAACATAATGATCTCGATAATCCCATTCTATACCCTCATGGGATTTAAAAACAATCTAAACTACTTCAACACTCCTTCTTCACCAACACAAAATCATTAATAACTTTTCACTTCGATACCCATCTCTACCTACACCCCAACTATAGTATACTTATGGATACTCTTGTGTTTAAAGAAAAGTATTACTACACACATACCTCTCTCCTCCAAGAAATCAAAAACCTTCCTACCATTCTCAATTTCTCCCTTGGCAGTCCGAGAGTACCCAAAACCACCTGTTATAACCATCCCTTTTTTGATCACCTATCCATATTCAGGTTCCCCCAACACTATCAAGTCTGAAGTTTCAAGTCACCGTCCAACGGCGTCCTCGGAGGTGCGCAAAAATGTACTCTCTTCAAAGTTTCCCTCAAGATGGACCCATTTCAACGTCACAAGCGGACCACACATACCTTTGACGCTTTTCAAACTTAAAACTTTAAAACCATTAGAATTCTAGGACTCACACACACAAAGTCTACCATAGCTCTGTCCCACAGGCCACTCATCAAAATCTGCAACTCCCCTTCTCTCCCCTCTCATTCCTTTCCACACCAGCACATACACATTTGTCCACCACACCACTCATTTCAACCCGTTTCCTTTCACTGTTTCAAAAGTCACAGCGAAATTCAAATGTTATCCCTTTCTAATACATCCATAACTCTCCTCCCTTCTCCTCAACATGTTATTCCTCTGACATTCCATATACCTATACGATTCATAACAATTTCGCCGAAAATTAGAAGCCCGTTTACGGCAATCACGAACTATCTCGAGGCGTGGCATCCAGCTTCCTAAGCAAGAGATAGGGTGGTAGTGGCCACAGAACCCAACTACGCACCGTCCTTATGTCGCCTTCTACGACAAACGTGATTTTAGACCCGCAGGAATAAGATGTGGCAATTCTTTTCTCACCCACACATAGGGATACTAAGTATTAGGGATGCCTGTAAGGTGTTATCTAGAAGAGGGTGTGTACTTTAAGTATGGTGTATATGATATGGGATAAGGTGGTCAGTAATATGTGGCCTGGAGGATGAGTGTGTGAAAGAATATAACGCCAAAAAGAGAAAAATGGCGCAACCTCAAAAAGTGCATGAGGTAAGGTGTCCGAGCGCTTTTGAGTATGTGTTACTCCCCCCCTATTATTATATTATTATTATTATTATTATTACTTATTATTATTATTAATGTATTTTCAGTAGTCATTTTTATTTTCTTAAGTTTTGCTTTGTTAGCCTTGAAAATGGAAAGTTTAAAGAAAGTTTATGTATATTAAATAATGAAGAAAAAAATTGGATACTAAATGGATTATCTATTCATGCTAGTATCAGTGTTTCTCACAGTGGGCGTAATCCGCCCTCCTGTGTGGGGCGCATGGCGGCCCTAGAGGCGCGGTAGCGTGGCCTGAATAAAAAAAATGGGTGGGTGTGAAGTTATTTGTAATTTTAGTTCAATTTCTTCTGTACACCTAAAAAACGCAATCACTCTAACTATGCTTTCTGCTATCTATTGAAAGATACGGCGGAGTACGTACTATATATAGTTATGATATATGATTTTATATATATATATTATAGATATATATATACGTATATATATTAATATAATTCAAACCAGTTATTACCAATTCGTATTATCAATTCGTGATCATCAGAAAAAAAAAATTGATTGTTCATAAAGTATGCGGTAGACGAGAGAAGTAGGGTTTGAGAGTCTAATGATCTTTGATTCAGTCATTCCCATCCATCTAGAAGTCTGCCAGTTTATAATAATACTATAATATATTATATCAAGTTTATATTTCCCCTTTATACTATATATAGTTTGATGAATAGTATAATATATAGTTATTATTTATAGTTGAGGTATATATATATTTATGAACACTGACCTTTTAACAGGTGCTTTCATTCCCCTATTAAGATGATAACGACTTGGGCGGGCCCAGGAAGATCAAACCATTTAGAGGTCCATGCTATCCCGATCGGTCACGGTGACCAGCGGCCACCAACATGTTTGCATCGAGTATTATATATAGTGTTATATATGAAGGTAGTATATATAATATATATATTAAATATTATATATATAGATAGTTTATACGCTAGTATATGTTAAAAGTTAGTCGTATATATAGTATATACAATATATATATTATAGTATTAGATATATATATATAGTATATATATATATAGTATATATATATATATAGTATTATATATTGAATGTGTACTCAATCCCCCTAGTCCTAAATTGCCAAGGCAGTTGGTATGTTTGTCCTTTTAATTATTTGCCCTAGGTTTTTTTTACTATCTGTAATTTGCTAATATTTACATTAGTCATTTTTTTTTCCTATAGCCTGTTATGTGCCCGTTCAGATACTACACATTTGAAATTCCTGTGCAGGGGCCTGGCACAGCTGGTCTAGGTATGGATTTTTAATTTAGTACACTTGTTTCATGTTCTTCTTGAATTTATTTTTATATTGTCATTGTTAATTTTTTTCAATTTTAGGAGTCAATTTAGACCGCATGATTGAGAACTTTTGTGGGCCGATGGATCTAGGAATCTACATTAAAGACATAGTCAATGGAGGAGCAGCTTCTAGAGATGGCCGTTTGAAACAGAATGATCGTTTATTCAGCATAAATGAACAGCTGCTAGTTGGAGAATCAAATAGTGAAAATATGCATATAGTGCTATATGAATTATTATTAGTATAATTATTTTTTTTTATTTTTATAAAAACTTTACACTAACATACAGTTAATTCTTTTTAAATGATATTTATTTTCTATATAGCATTCTTTCTCCATAATATTTTAGAAATTTGAAATGTGTTTTAATGAAATTGTAGCCTACAGCACATCTTCTTCAATTTCGAATGACTATGCTAGCTTTTGAAACATATAAATTGTGATATATAATATATTATATATAATATATAATACTATATATATATGATATATTATACTTATTATATATATATATTATATAATATAGCTATCATATATATATATATTATCTTCTGTAATTATTATATATATATAATATATATACTATATATATATATAAAATATATAATATAAATATATATATATATTACTATATATATATAATTATATATATATATTATATATATATATATATATAATATCTTCTGTAATATATATAAATATATAGTATATATATAAGTATATACCTATATATTATATATATATAGTAAACATACACTATAGAAGCAATATAAATATACTATAGTACTTGATAAGTAATATTGACCGTATAGCAGATTCATGTAATTATTTATATATAAATATTCGGGTAAAAATATATATATATATGTATTCGCAATATATATATTAGATATATTATATTATAATAATACCCGGTCTATACTATTATTCAGCTTAGGGACTGGCATTACTGAACGCCTTTTCTGTTTATTAATATTTGTTACTTTTTGACCTTCACAATTTTCTTCTTATAACTTTATTTTAAAGAATAGTAAAATAATTAGGCGAAATAACTGGTGACGATTACGATATCTGAGAAGTGGTTGTGTTGTAATTTTAGTTACTAATTACTTGCGCTATAAGCTATGGATATCACCTCCTGAAAACGTTCTAAAATTGTGAAACTGTCAGACATTGAAGGTCTAAATTTAAGAAATATTGCAAATGAATGTGGCGTTAAGCATAGCAAATGTTAGCCGGATTTTAAAAGCCTACAGAGAAAAGGGATCGTTTTCACCTCGGCAAAAAGGCAAATGTGGAAGAAAACTGGAAACAACCAGAGAGATGACAAAATGTTACTTCGTTTAAGTGTTAAAAACTCTAAATTGACAAGTAGTGATCTACAGAAGGAGTTAGCTGCCTTTGATGTTGACATTTCTTCATGCAATGTAAGACGACGTATGAAACATGCTGGTCGTCCTGCTATGAAACCCTTCCATAAACAACTTCTAACCAGTGCCATCAAAAGGAAACGCATGAAATGGGCTAGATACTACAAAAAATGGAGTCCAAGGGCAGAGATGTCAGTTTGTGCGAAAATCTATTGGCGAGCATGTTCGTGAGACTCATATTGAATAACACGTCAAGCATCCCCAGAAGTTAATGTTTTGGGGATATTTTACTATAAACGAACCTTTTAGGCTTATTCCTGTGTCTGGAATGATGAATTCCACCAAATACTCTGAATTAACTCACTCGAAGGTGGCTCCTGACCTCAGAAAGGAATCCCCAAATGGAGACGCAATATTGCAGCAAGATCTCGCTCCATGTCATACCGCCAAAAATTCAATGAAAGCCTTACGAAAGGAAAAAATTGATGTCCTCATGTGGTCAGGAAACTCTCATGATCTCAATCCCATTGAAAATCTTTGGGCTATAGTAAAAAAACGACTTAAAAATTACGATTGCACAACCAAAGAGAAGCTAATAACTGCTGTAATTCAAATATGCTACAATGACGAAGATATCAAAAAAAATTGTGCTAACCTAATTAATTCAATGTCAAAAAAGGGTTAAAATGCTCTTTCAGGCTATAGGAGGTCATTTAAAATATTAATTTGACACAACATTGTTTTCATATTTAATAAATAAGGCTAAGGTGAAATTGTGTTTCATTTTCCAAGTGTTTCAATTAATTTGCACACGACTGTATATATATATATATATATATATATATATATATATATATATATATATATATATATATATATATATATATATATATATATATATATATATATATATATATATATATATATATATATATAATTTATATATATAATTCGAAAAAGTTGCAATGTATGATTGCAAGCAAAAACAAGACAGCGCATGAATTATTATTATTATTATTATTATTATTATTATTATTATTATTATTATTATTATTATTATTATTATTCTTATTATTATTATTATTATTCTTTTATATACTTTAGCGGCTTAACCTTAATAAATACACTTTTCCGATAAAAAGTGTTAACCCATTTAATTAATATGAAATATAATTAGACTAATTTTTACTTGAAGCAAATGGAAGATTACAAAAACTCTAAATTAGCCTAATTAATATTGGAGCAAATACTTTAATATTTTTCGGGTAATACTCATTTCTTAAAATGATTTATGTATCTGTGAAACTAACAAAATTTAATGCAAATGTCTGCCAAATGGAAAAGACTGAAAACTAAAATTTTACAAAAGTATTAAGAGAGTTTGGCTTTTGTTAAAAACTACAAACATGGGGAATACTCTAATCGAAACTAGAAAATTAATTTTAATTTTAACAATCCAAAATTTTGTAACACTTCTGAAATCACGTTTTAATTTTTAGAATTAAATATTTCGCCAAAACTAATTTCTGTTAATGATATTACCAAATTATTTAAGAATAATAATTTTACTACTCGATTCAATGCAGTAACCAAGTCGCTGACGCAATCTTCTTTGCCAATCAGACGGGATCTTTTTCGTCAATCAAAGTACGACAACTTAAGTTGGTAATCGGGAACCGATTTTGATTTTTTTTCTTAATGCAATGACATTATTGGAATCGTGCAATGCCAAACGTATGAAATACAGAACTAAAGTGCAATAAAATAAATGTAATTTTAAAATAATTTCGTTGTGTAAGGTGTTTATATATATATATATATATATATATATATATATATATAGAAAGTAGAAGCGAGGAGTAGTATATATATATATATATATATATATATATATATATATATATATATATATATATATATATATATATATATATATATATATATATATATATATATATATATATCAGCCTCAAGAAAGCATCATGCATGTAACTAAAAAACTATAACAGTTACAGGAAAATAAATAACATTTTATTAATTAGGAGACATTTTTATCGATGAAATTTAAAATAAAAAATAAATGTTGAATTTTTTTTTTTAACTAAAGCAATCCCCCATGGGTAAACAAGAACGATGGGCAGAGTCGGGGTTTCTCGGCCACTGGAGATTTGTGATTTGGGACTTCGTCCCGCCTCTGTCCCTCCGTTGGCTCGAACCCCCTAAAGGGATATAAAAAGAAAAAATAACATTTTCTCCAAAGCGTAAAATTAAAATACTATTTGGCAACTTTTGCTCTCGTGAAGTAATGCAGGGATTCAAGGTCAATCACACCGTAAGCTTGCTAGATCTAAGATTATACTAGTATTTAAGGTGTTAATAATAAACATTAGAATAAATTTTTTTTTTTTAAGTTTCATCGATGAAATTGCTTGCTAAAATCAAAAATGATATTTATTTTCCTGTAGCTGTTATAATTTCTGTTATAATTTTTTAGTTCCATGCATGATGCTTTCGGGAGGCTGCTATATATATATATATATATATATATATATATATATATAATATATATATATAAATATATATATATATATGCTTTCGGGAGACTGCCATATATATATATATATATATATATATATAGGGTCATGTATATCTTTTCCTACCAAGTTAAAATGACAAGGAATTTTTAACGATAAAGGGAAAATAGCCTCTAATGTGGACAACTTAAATCAGAATTTTGGAACCAGAAAATCACCAAAGAGCATCTTCGTTATATATTTCTCACCAATCTTCTGTAGATGCATGCATCTGTCAGTTGTTTTGCACGAAACCTCTCCAACGTCTTCTGTCCATCCACATCTCAGACGCCTCCACATCCTGGACGGTCCTTCCTCTCTTCACCATCGCCGCGCTCACGTTGTCGCTCCATCTAACTTTAGGTCTTCCGACACTTCTTCTTCCCTCCGGTATTCATTCCAGATATCTTCTGGGCACTCGTTGCTCCTCCATCCTCTTAACATGCCCGTACCACCGCAGTTGTCCTCTCTCCACAAGCTCCACCACGCTTCTCACGCCTAAATCCGCCCTAACCTCCTCATTTCTCCTCCTGTCTCTTCTTGTCACTCCTCTGATCAGTCGCAACACGCGCATCTCGCACGCCTCCAACTTGCTCTTTGAATAAATTTCATAATGGAATGAGCAAGGTTGTTGAGTTGTTACAAGAAATTTTCAATGGGAAAAGATTCGGGTATAATTGCAATGACGTCATCGACATAACGAAACCAACTATGGATGAGAGGAAATAAGGCTATGGAACAAAGAGTCTGCTTTCAAAAAACTATATATATATATATATATATATATATATATATATATATATATATATATATATATATATATATATATATATATATATATATATATATATATATATAGTTTTTTTATTTTAATAATTGTTTTACTTTATTTGGGTTTTTATTTTTATTGAAATAAAGTAAAGAAGTTTAAGAATATAACTGTGTATTTTCAAGAGTTTTGTTTTTGTTTATTCATTTCTGTCGCGATCTTGTTTTGATTTAAGTTTGTGTTTATCTGTAACTGATATAATAATATATGCGCAAGTTGAGCTCAAAATATGACAGTGTCTCAGTCTGTCCCGTGAACTTGTGAAGCGGCTTTGGTTTTGAGGCAGGTTAGCCATTTTTGAATTACAAGTATTTGAAGTTACGAAAAATAAAGAATTGTTCTGTTAGTGGTGCAACCTAGATTGTGTGTAGATTTGAGGCCATATTAAGTGCAGTACAATAACGCCCAGCCGTGGCGGCTAGTTTCTTGGAAGCAGCATGGCCCCTATGTAAAGCTGATCAGGCATTTGATAGTTTAATGTCTGCAAGTGTCGAAGTTGCTAGTGTGTCTCTCGCCGTTTTAGGATTTTAAGCTAAGTTTTAGATTATCGTATTTATTTATTCATTTATTTATTTTTTTCCTTTAAATATTTGTTTCATAGTTTAATCATTTGTTATTGGATATGGTTTTTACTTGTTTATTAAATAATATTTTATATAATAAAGCATTATAAGGTTTTAATGTGTATTAGTTTTAAGGTTTTAATGTGTATTAGTTTACTATATTGTATGACTTTCGATTGTATTGTGTACAAGAGTTTGAGTGTGTTTGTTTGTTTGTGCGACTGGCTGATTAAATGACTGGTGGAAGTGGATGTAGGGGTGGGCGCAGGCTGGGGTTTTCAGTTGACTTCGCCTTCATGCTAACCATGAATCTGTGGAATATCACCTCTCTAACTCTCAACCTAACATTTTATTACTGTCTGAGACCCAGCTGGAAGGTGAGACTGCCCAAAACAATCTAGGTGGATGAGGCCCTAGAGGTGGAGGGAGTAGAGGACGAGGACGTCCGCCGAGAACTTCCTACGCACCTCCTCTGTGGGGCACACACACGTCAGCAATGTGAATATTTATTAATCAATTTAATTTAATTGTTCAATTGTTTAAGTTACTTTTTTATCATATGGAAATTTTCAAAATTAATAATTTTAAATGTCTTTACTTCATAGTTATGGAAAAATCATACGTCTGCCAATAACACAGTAATGTTTTATAAAATATAAGTTTGGAGCGATCAGCGTAATCGCCTTGTAAATTGTCTTATTTATTATTTTTTATTATTATTATTTTTTTTTTTTATTATTATTATCATTATTATTATTATTATTTTTATTATTTTTTATTAGTATTATTATTATTAAGTATTATTATTATTATTATTATTATTTTCATTATTATTATTTTCATTATTATTAATTATTATTATTTATTAATTTATTTTTTATTATTTATTATTTATTAAATAATTAATTAATTATTATTTTATTAATTAATAATTAATTATTTATTTATATTTATTTACTTATATTTATTCCTTCATTTTTTATTATTAATTATTATTATTAATTAATTATTATTTAATTAATTAATAATTAATTATTTATTTCTTTATTTATATTTATTTATTTATATTTATTTA
>JABUQX010138327.1:20000-22500 GCA_015478945.1 Trachelipus rathkii
TTCTTACCTAAAATAAAAATCATTACCAACCATTCCAATACTAAATTATTTTCCGCTAACGTGGTTTACTTAAGGTCCGTATATATATAGCAGCATATATGAGTTGCTATATATATATATATATATATATATATATATATATATATATATATATATATATATATTATAAAGATATATATATACATATATATATATTTATATATATATAGAACTGAATTGTATACTGGTTTATAGTGTATAGTTTATCTACAAATATATATTTTTTTTTTGGTCTACATGTATAGTATACCATTCATTGTAATTTTAAGGTTTCTTTTTAGTTTTAAGGTATAAATATTGGGGATAAAATTTACAATAAAACACCTTTTATTAAAAACCTAACTTAACTTAACTTTTCTAAACTTTAGAAATTTTTTGAACTTAGAATATTTTGGTCTCAAAATGTGTGGGTCGTTGGTCTACAGTATTACCATATATATATATATAGTATATATATATATATATATATATATATATATATATATATATATATATATATATATATATATATATATATATATATATATATATATATATATATATATATATATATATATATATATATAATGTGTGTCGCACCACTACGAAAAAGATAATAATCATTTTTGAAAATATACGAATCATTTTAAAAAAACTTAAAAATATGAAAAAAGTAAAAAGAATTAATATATATTTTTTTCACTACACACTAAGCGAACAAAAAATTAGGCTATGGCAATTTATTTCTTTTTAAATTTGACTTATGTAACGTAAGTTTGTAAAGCATAATTATGAATGTAGGTACCATAACAAATATTTGAGACAATGATATTTTATTAGCATTTTTACAAGTTAACCTTATTTTAAAGTCAGAAAATTTGTGAAATATGTAAGAATAAATGTAGAATATTCAAGATAAAGGAAAAATTTTTCAGTTGTTCAAGAAATTGCAATAAATTCTACACGGTTTCGCCAGCGAATTTTTGGCTACATAACGCAAAACTGTCATACAAAAATGTACTTTTTTTTTATTTACATTGTTAATGAACGCACTTTAACTCAAATAAAGAGCATTCTTAATTTAAGTCAAACATGTGTAGACTGGTTAAGTTTTTGTCGAGAGATTTTCATTTTAGAATGCATGCAATTTAAAATGAATAATTTTACTTCCCTTTACGCTTTTTTATTACTTTAACTAAAGGAATACCGTAGGGTAAACCGCAAAGATAGCAGGAGTCGGGGTCTCTCGGCCTCCCGGTGGACGATGGGGGACTTAGTTCCTCCCTCTGTCCCCCGTCGGCTCGAGCCCCCTAAATGGGGAAAATAAATTTTTTTAAATATTTCCGACGAATAAATGCAAAAAAAAAAAAAATAAAAATAAAAAAATAAATAAAAAATTAAAACCCCCTTAAAATTTTCCGCCGATTCCAATATATAATTTTTACTGTGTGTCTGCCGTTTTCTAGTTACATGATATCAGCTTTAGACACTGACCATATATATATATATATATATATATATATATATATATATATATATATATATATATATATATATATATATTTTTATATATTTATTTTATATATATATATATTTATATATATATAAAAAATTTCTTTTTTTAAAAATATAAATTCTTTTTTCGTGTTTTATTTTACAAAAAAAAGGTAAAAAATTAAATTTCTCAAAATATTTAGTTCATTACTTTAACTTTTGTTGTGCGACATACGTTCTAGACTTCAACCTATATATATATATATATATATATATATATATATATATATATATATATATATATATATATATATATATATATATATGGTAAAGTTACTTAACGCTCCACACACGGAACGGGAGCTCGGATCAAAAAAATTTTCACAGGTAGCCTCTATGATACATAAATAGACGCTTTAGGGTCGAAACTGAAAAAAAAAAAACAATCATATCTCAAAAACTACAATAGCTACAGCGAAAAGGGAAATACATTTTTGGAATCCTGGTAAATTTTATTGCGGAAACTGTAAGAATACCCCAATGGTATACCACACCGATGGCAGGAGTCGGGGTCTCTCGGTCTTCCGGGAACTACGGGTAGGACTATTTGGGTGTCGTGGGGTTCCTCCGCCCCCTCCTCTACGGGTATGGAAAACGTCCCCCTGTGTTCCCGTTGGCTCGAGCCCCTACATTGCCGTGTAATACCTTTCAAATAATATATATAATTTTCGCCCCTAGAACAGGTAAAAAAAAAAAAAAAAATTCATCGACCCTAGAACATCTATTTATGTATCATAGATGCTACCTGAAAAAAAATTTTTGATCCGAGCTTCCGTTCCGTGTGGGCGTTAAGTAACTTTGTCATATATATATATATATATATATATATATATATATATATATATATATTATATCACAATATATATATATATATATATATATATATATATATATATATATATATATATATATATATATATATATATAT
>JABUQX010138328.1:0-7500 GCA_015478945.1 Trachelipus rathkii
AATAGTTGTATAGAGTTTCAAGTTCGATTTTTAGGTCTATCTGAGCGATCTCTTGATGGTCTGGCGTCTATTGTAACATAAGAGGAGTGATCTATGGGTCGTGCTACAGTGTGCTCGATCCGTGTCTGCTATATGATGAGTCGGTGACGCTCTAGAACGCGCGATCCGGGCGTCGATTGTAGACGTTCTTGGCCATATAGAGAGGGTCTGAAGAGCGGTTTAACGATGATAGATTAGCGTATTATGTTACCTTGGGGGTGTTTCTTGTGTTCGCCCTGCTGAGGCGCAGAACCTGGACGGACAGACAAGAGGTCGCCTATTACTGGTGCTAGGCGACTTTCTGTGTCAAAGTCGTCAGCACATTATTCCACAAAATGCTGTTCGTTCGTATTTTTCGATCGCCGTAACAAGATTTTTATTTGTCGGTAGCTCTCTTTCATATGGCGCTCCCATCAGGCCAATCAGGAGTCGAAGGTTTCACATTTCCATTCTGAAGAAGCAGCTTGCTTTAAATGAGTTTAGAAGAATCTTAAACATCTCATTCCTTAGAGATCATGACAGTCTCCTAATTGTCTCATTAATGAATCAACATCAGTACAATACACTAAATTGCCGTCTGCCCGAGAAAAAGTCTGTGTAATTCTTCTTGCGCCGATCGCCTATAAGGAAATTGGTTGTTCCCTTCCAAGAGATCCAACCCTTTAATCTTCTAGATGCCAAATAGTTCTGCCTGTTTCTTTTGACAATGATAGTCGGCGAACATAGATCATTGGTTCATGCAGTTAATTCTATGAGGTCTGGTTTGACAATACCAGGTGGGGCATAATCAGGAGTCTGGTGCAAAGTCGTCATGTGTTGTCGATCGGACGTAGTATTATGTAAACTCTTCATACAGGATCGGTGTATTTCTGACAGGAAGATTCACATCTTTCCAGGTGGTTCAGTGGTAGAGCGCTCGTTCGCGTGAGAACACGGCCTACATAGCCGAGAGGTAGGTTTGAATTATTTTAATGGTCTGTCGTTGGTCTTGGATTGTTATTCACGGCCAGCAGATTTTTGTAAATGCAAAAAATACAGTCCATTGCGTGATCCTTTTGTTTCCCTCATAACCATTGAATTGCAAAATGGCAATATGTTGGACTGTCAGTTAAGCAACCAACTAAGTAACTGTCAACAAGCGCACAGCAAAATATGAGGTGCGCCAAGATTATCTTGAATCACCAAGCTTAATTTCAAAAATAAAGTGTCAGTGCTTTTTTAATATTAAAGGGAGTAATCTTCCAATTGTGGGACTTCAACAGTTACCATCAACACAAATGTAATCAGATTTGTTAGTTGATCATTTTACAAATTTCATGGCATTATTAAGGTATCTGATCTGTAAGTGAATTGACAATGTTATGTATATTATATTATATAGTATATTAAGATATTATATTATTATTATTATTATGATAGGAGTGTATACCTAGTAGTATATATATATATATATTATATATATATATATATATATAACCTCGAAGGATAAAATATAAATCCTCGGTTCCGACGTTTTTCATGAGTCATTTGCCTTCAGTTTGTATCTGGATGTTGAATGTGAAGTGTGTGATATTAATATAATTGTTGGATATTTTAGTATATAGGGCTATATATAGATAGGTATATAGTGATGTATATCAGATATAATAGTATTAATCAAGCAATTTTTCGCCGAGTTTGGTATGTATTATAATAGAAGACCTTATTTATATATTTATTAAAAAGTTTTTACAAGAGTCTTCATAAGATATTAATTTTCGTAAGCTTTCGGTCCTTAATTTTCTGGACCCTCCTCAGACGATTTTATTTGAAGACAAATAATAATTATTAATTTATGTTAAGAATTATGTAAAAGCAGTTGAAATAATGAAAAGTAGTTTAAATTAAACACATTTTCTCTCAAAAGAATCTTCAAACCTCCAACTCACTTACAAAATAACATCTCACAATGCATATACAAAATCCCCTGCCATCAATGAATTGGGAAGGTTCTGTATGCATAGTGATTCTAGGAGTTTACGTTTGGTGGGGCCTAGTACCTCTAAATTGGGCACGTATCTTTTATGTTAATGTTGTGATTGAGACTAGATCTTATGTGAGGTGAGAGCCGAGAATTTTGAGAGATCCGGAGTTTGATCGTGTGTTATGTTGACACGAGTTCTTCTGAATAAAGATTATGTAGTTTCCCACCTAATAGAATGTGCAGAGAGGCATTGATTGGCAGGCGGATTTTGTATCAGTCATTGTGATATGTTACTTTTGTAAGTGAGTTGGAGTTTTGAAGATTCTTTTGAGAGAAGAGGTGTTAAGAGGAAGTTAGTCTTAAGGATGAAGGTAAAGTTTTGAGGATTTGTTTATGTGGTAGGTGAGGAATGGGTAAATCGGTGAGGGATTGTGTGTTGGTCACGGTGGTTGGGTTGTAGAAATTATTTTTTGCTTTTTTAAGTGAACCTTTGATAATGTAGTTGGATAAGAAAGTTTCTTGAACGTACTGAATATGTTACGAATTTCAATATATGAAATGAAAAGACAACAAATGCGTAGAGCTCTTAGGAAGAGACCGGATAGAACACCAGATTTAATATGTTTGAGAATGTGTGGAGTACCAATGAATGTAAGAAGGGTTTGAAGTAGGTTTAACGATAAACGCTAGAAAAAGTAGGGAGGGCTGTTTGTTCAAGAGAGGGGGTATCAAGGAGGTAGGTGATGTTGCATGTGTTGAGAGTTCGCTTGAAATTTTATATTAGGGTGGATGGAAGAAGTTGTATACGTAGTCAAGAATGAGAGTTGGGTTTGTGGTTAAGGGAGTGGATGTATAGGAAATTAGCATTCCACACAGCGAAGCCTGTGTGTGTTGAACAGGAGAGGGTGGTTAGTATGAATAAAGTGTATCTATAGTTCCAATAGAATATGTTACTAAGAATTGGGGAGAGGGAAGATCCCATGCTTAGACCAGAGTTTTTTGTTTGTAGTAAGTGTTGTTAAAATGGAAGAAAATGTGTTTCAAGGGTGAGGTAAAATAGTTGTTTCGAAGGAGAGGAAAGGGTAAATCTAAGGTGTAGTTGTTTTCGTTTAAAGAAATTTTCTATAGAGAGTGGTAAGGAACTGGACTGACCGTGAAAAGGGAGTAACGTAGCTAAGAAAGGGATTATTATGAGGTCAAAATGTTGTGTTGTTTTTTGGAATTAAAAGTCTTCAGAAGTTTTTAGGTGGAGGGTGAAATATGTCCAAGTAATGGTTTTAGTTGTTTGGACAGCAGCCATGAGGAGAGTTTATATGTAACTGAATTAATGTTGGAGATTATAGGTCTGACAGGAATGTTGTTTTTATGTGTTTTAGGAACACCGTAAAATTGAGGTATGCGGGGTAGTTTGGGTTTTAGATCAGGAAGAAGGTTTGGATGATCTTTAATGAGGAGTTTAAGTTTGTGATTGAAAGTGTTGTGTGAATTTTGAAGAGGGTTTTTATTGAGTAAAGTGTAAGTAGAGATGTCGTTAAGTAGATCAGTACATTTTGAGAGATAATCATCTTTGTTTAAGATAACGAGATTCTGTCCTTTATCAGATCTTGAAATTACCAGATTATTATTTCTTTTCAGAGAGGTTAGAGCTTCGTAGAATTTCTTGGGTGTTTTGTTAATATGTGCAGTAGAGATGATCCCGTCCAAAAGCAAACCTTTTAAGAAATCATGGTTAATGTTAGAGTTTGAAGTACGTTTTTCCAGGTTTCGAAATCTGTACAGAATTGAAGAAGGTGGTCATTTTTGTGCAAAGAAAAGGAAAGGCCATAGCCTAAAAGTATTTCTTCATCTTTGTTATGCAATATTTGTAGTTAAATAAATTCTGATCGCGGGTTTAGGTTGTAAGTCCAAGGGGCTTTTGTAATATAAGTTATTAAATTTATGGTCTAATAATCTTTTCTTTGAAGAGACAGCTACATCTTTTAAATTATGTGCGTGGTCCAGTAAGTTAGTAAATTCCAGATTTGAATTTGGTAATATTTGGTACCATGATTGCTGAAATACTTTGAAGTGATGAAAACATTTTGCGAAAGTTTGTTTAACTTCAATTTTCACATTAGATATTTTGGCCAAGAGTATTTCTCTATGCACGTTAGGGAAAGGTGAGTGGATATCATTAGGTAAGTTATTCGGTATTAAAGTTTTTGGTAGTACGAGGTTTTTCAGACAGTCTTTCAGAAATTTCAACTGAAGTTTTTTAATATGTGCAGATTTTATTTAAGGGTCTTGATTATTTAAGGAAATTTTTTGTTCTCTTAGGAATAGTTATTTAATGTTGTACCGGCCATTTTTATTGTAGTTTATAATCAAAGCAATTTTTTTTCGCCGAGTTTGGTATGTATTATAATAGAAGCTTTATTTATATTTTATTAAATAGTTTTTTTTACAAGAGTCTTCATAGGATGTTAAATTTCGTAAGCTTTCGGTCCTTAATTTTCTGGACTCCTCCTCAGACGATTTTAATTTGAAGACTAAATAAAATTATTAAATATTTTGTAATGATACTTTAAAACAGTTGAAATATGAAAAGTAGTTTTAAATTTAAATAATTTTGCTTTTATATTTTGAAAAAGGTGTGGTGGTAAGAATGTTGTTTAGTGTGGGATTGAACGTATATTCTCCTTTTTGTAAGTTAAAATTTGGAAGGTTCTGTATGCATAGTGATTCTAGGAGTTTACGTTTGGTGGGGTCTAGTAATACCTCTAAGATTGGGCACGTATCTTTTAAGTTAATGTTGTGATTGAGACTAGATATATGTGAGGTGAGAGCAGAATTTTGAGAGTCGGATGTTAGATCGTGTTTATGTTGACCGAGTCTTCTGATAAAATTATTAGTTTCACCTATATAATGTGAGGGGCCATTGATGCAGGGGGTTTTTGTATATGCATTGTGAGATGTTATTTGTAAGTGAGTTGGAGGTTTGAAGATTCTTTTGAGAGAAGAGGTGTTAGAGGAAGTTATTCTTAAGGATGAAGGTAAAGTTTTGAAGGATTTGTTTATGTGGTAGGCTGAGGAAGTGGGATAAATAGGTGAGGTGATTGTGTGTTGTGTGACGGTGGTTGGGTTGTAAAATTATTTTGTTGCTTTTTTAAGTGAAACCTTGGATGAAAGTGAATTGGCTCTAGTAAGTCTGGTGGTGTACAGAAAATCTTTTTTTATTTTTGCAACAATATATTAATTCACACACTTACACATCAAACATCCAGATACAAACTGAAGGGCAACACAATACTATGACAGCTCTATAACGGAATACCAATAGTAAAATATCAAGACTTAATAAAATCTGCACATATTAAAAAAACTCAGCTACATCTTTTAAATTATGTGCTTGGTTCAGTAAAAAAAAACTTTATTACCGAGTAACTTCCCTAATGATATCCACTCACCTTTCCCTAACGTGCATAGAGAAATACTCTTGGCCAAAATATCTAATGTGAAAATTGAAGTTAAACAAACTTTCGCAAAATGTTATCATAATTTCAAAGTCTTTCAGCAATCATGGTACCAAATATTCCCAAATTCAAATCTAGAATTTTACTAATTTACTGTAGCAAGCACATAATTTAAAAGATGTAGCTGTCTCTTTTAAGAAAAGATTACTAGATCAGAAATTTAAAAACTTATATTACAATAGCCCCTGGACTACAAACCTAAACCCGGACAGAATTATTAACTTATCAAATTATGCATTAAACAAAGATGAAGAAATACTTTTAGGCTATGGCCTTTCCTTTTCTTTGCAGAAAAATGACCACCTAATAAAGTCTTCAGAGTTTTTTAGGTGGGAGGGTGAAATATGTCCAAGTAATGGACATGATTTCTTAAAAGGTTTGCTTCTGGACGGGATCATCTCTACTGCACATATTAACAAAACACCGAAGAAATTCTACGACGCTCTAACCTCTCTAAAAAGAAATAATAATTTGGTAATTTCAAGATCTGATAAAGGACAGAATCTCGTTATCTTAAACAAAGATGATTATCTCTCAAAATGTACTGATCTACTTAACGACATCTCTACTTACACTTTACTCAATAAAAACCCTCTTCAAAATTCACACAACACTTTCAATCACAAACTTAAACTCATCATTAAAGATCACCCAAACCTTCTTCCTGATCTAAAACCCAAACTACCCCGCATACCTCAATTCTACGGTGTTACTAAAACACATAAAAACAACATCCCTGTCAGAACTATAATCTCCAACATTAATTCAGTTACATATAAACTCTCCTCATGGCTGTCCAAACAACTAAAACCATTACTTGGACATATTTCACCCTCCCACCTAAAAAACTCTGAAGACTTTATTCAAAAAACACACAACATTTTGCCTCATAATAATCACTTTCTTTAGCTTTGACGTTACTTCCCTTTTCACGTCAGTTCCAGTTCCTTTTACCATCTCTTCTATTAGAAAGATTCTTTAACGAAAAACTACAACCTTAGATTACCCTTTTCCCTCTCCTCAACACTAATTTTACTCGGCCCTTGAACACAATTTCTTCCTATTTTAACAACACTTACTACAAACAAAACTCTGGTCTAAATGGGATCTCCCCTCTCCCAAATTCTTAGTAACATATTTATGGAACTATTAGAACATTTTTCATACTTAACCACCCTCATCTGTCCAACACACATGGCTTCGCTATGTGGATGATATTTTTATCTCCACTCCTTTAACCACCAACCCAACTCTCATTCTTGACTACATTAACTCCATCCCCCCTAATATAAAATTTACAATGGAACTCTCTAACAAATCACACCCTACCTTTCCTTGATACCTTCCTCTCTTGGAACAACAGTCCTCTGAAATTATTTCTTGTTGGAGACAAAATACTTCAACCTTCTTATATTATATTTGTAACTCTCACTTTCTAACCATATTACATCTGATGCTCTTTCCTCTCTCTATCCTTATAGCTCCTACGTCATACATGTTCTCCTACATCTCTCATCGTTCGGAATAAATGAATAAACATTTCAGTACGTTTCCAGAAACCTTTCATATCCAACCTACATTATCAAAGGTTCACTTAAAACAAAGAGCAAAAATAATTTCTAGCACTCAACCACGCGTCACAAACACCATCCCTCACCTATTACTCATTCCTCCTACCACAAAACAAATCCTCAAACTTTACCTCATCCTTAAGACTAACTATCATTTACACTGTTGTCTTGATAGAATCTTTAACCTCACACTAATTTACAAGATAACACAGCACGTATGCAGATAAAAAAATATCTGCCATCATGCCCCTCAGCATTATATAGGTGAAACAAATAATTTTATCAGATGACTCGGTCAACATAAACACGATCTAACATCCGACTCTCCAAAATTCTGCTCTCACCTCACATAGATCTAGTCTCAATTACAACATTAATATAAAAGATACGTGCCCCATCTTAAAGGTACTAGACC
>JABUQX010138329.1:0-5000 GCA_015478945.1 Trachelipus rathkii
TGGTATAATGCTCCTACGTTCTGGGAGAACTTCTTTATCCTCTCGCTTATCTCTCCTCCTTAACCTCCTTTTCCTTCCATCATCACTCCCAGTATTTGAATTTTATCACCCTGTGTAGTCCTCTTCCTTCTATATTGATGTTCGAGTTCTGGTTCTTTCTCTAGACTGATTTCATTACTCGTCTTCTGCCGTGTTCCATTCGCTTCATACGATCTTCTCTCCCATTTGGGCATCGCACTGTTCCACATTGTCCTGCCAGATCCGCTTCCTCACCTGCTATCATATCGCCTGCATCTCTGCGTAAGCAGTGTGTGTTCATTGTCTACCTGTCTTCATATTCTGTTCAGTCAGTAATCCATGTATAGGATCCGTGAATAGAGGCGGGGAGAGCCAACTGCCCTGTGCCTCAACTCCGCGAACCCACGTCAATCCGATCCTTCTTCCGTCTAGCTTCTCCCTTTCTTTGAGTTATCTTGTCTCGCAGTATGTACTTCTTTCTAGCGTCTGTTTCATTGTTGTTGGTGTTTCATACTCTTGTTCGTCCATTGCTCGCCATAGCTTTTCCCTATCAATCTATCAAAGGCTTCTCAAAGTCTAACCAAACGCCACATCTGCTCCTTATATTGCATCTACTTGTTTTTCTAGTCATGGCATTTTCATGTAGAGATTGATCGCTTGTAATTGTTTACTCCCGCTTGTCAAGCCATACTGTATCTTGCTAATTTATCTCTCAATTTTACTTCTGCAGCTCGCCTCACCTTTCCTTTAATATCCTCCTCGGTATATGTCTGCTTAGCCTCATTCAGTAGTTGTTACGATCTCAGTAGTTGTTACGAAATCTTTATCTCCTTGTCTGTATATATGGGCAATCACCGCTCTAATCATTCGTCGATATTTCTCTCTTTTGTCTTACTATCTCATTCACGTAATTCTAGTACCATACGTTCCACTCCTTCTCCAGTCTTGTGTAACCCATAAATCGTTAATCGCTTCCTTTCTCTTTTCCATTTCTTAGTTTTGTATATTGCCTATTCTATTTTGTCCAGCATATCCCCTCTGTCCTTTCTTACCTTCCTACCCCATCCCTCTCGCTCCTCTGCTAACCTTCCACCACATCAAATCTCACAATTCCTCTAAAGTATTCCTCATCCATCTTCAGCACCTCTCCTCCTCTTACAGCGTATTCTCCCTCCTTATTCCATTTGACCGTGCGTTTCTCTGGTTCTTGTCGGAGGTGTTCATATTTTGCTAATCACTAGATTAACTTTTTTTGTTCCATCATGTTTCCTTCAGTTCCGACCCTATTTTTACCCATGATTGCTTGTGCATACTCTTCGCTTTTTATCCTTTCTGCAATATTTCTGGCTTCAACATAACATCCAATCTAGTTGTTCTTCAGTTTTCTCTTTTCATCCATTTCCTGTATGCCATATTCTTATCAGTTATGGCAGCCTTCACTTCACTTCCACTTCGTTTATATTATATAGGATCCGTATATATATCTAATTGTTATACTATATATATATACTATTATATACTTATATATATATTATATATATATATAATTAGTATATATATATAAGTAGATCATCTATATATCTATATTAATATATCTATATATTATATTATATAATATATATATCCTATATACTATCTATATATATCTAACTAGTTATATATTTATTATATTAGTATATATATATATACTTTGCGTTATTCACTTTATAGGTATCGTATCGTATATATATATATATATGAATAATATACTTCGAGTTTTTATCTTATTCACTATACTATATAGGTATATATATATGATATGATAGTGAATAGTATATTCTTACCTATAGTGGCCGCGTTTCACTATATTCTATACACATACCCCTGTTCTCTCTCTTATAACCCTCTGTCCCAAAGAAACGTTTACTGAATATCCCATGAACGACTGAGTAAATGTAGTTCCTCCGTGACGTATACGAGTTGGTAGCTACTTAGCTAAGCTACATATCCATACCAGTTTAAGCCAGATTTATAAAGTAAAGTCATTGCACTGTATTGTATTAATGTATGAGCCGCTAGTGCTCTATACCTCGTTACGTTTTTGCACTACAATTCTTCTTTTGTGTTGGCGTGATTTATCCTATCCTCGTACGTTTGGCGAGCATGCTGGTATACACTATTGCAACCATAGTCAGGTCCACGGCTATAGCAATGCAGTGTGAAGCCCGTTAACAAGATCTCTGCCACTGGACCATGATTGATCCTTTCAACGAAGCTTATGGGGTATAAACCCATCTATTCGGCAAATATGGTCGTTCTTAAGTGGCACCAAGCTTTTCAAAGAGGGCCGGAAACATGTTGAAGACGACTCGTCGTTTTGGAGACGCAATCTCTTCAACAACCATAGAAACACTGTGCAAGTAGTATAGGGCTTAGATGCGAGAGAGACCCCAGTTCAGTTCAAGTGATTGCAGAAGAAACTGTTTGGGATAAAAATTGCAGTTCATAGAATTTTACCGACCATTTGCCCATGCGAAAAAATTGTGCAACAACTAGGCCGAAGACTTGTCTGTGGGCAGAAAGCTGAAAGGTCAAAATTTGTCAGATTTACTTGAAAGACTCGAATGTAGCACAATTTTTGGATAAAGTTATACATGGGCGATGAATCTTTGGTTTTTGAATACGATCCCTGAAACCAAACGACAAAGTGTGGGATTACAGCAACTGTAAATTCTCCTAGTCCGAAGACCACAGCACGTATGAGTCAAGTCAAATGGTGAACACACTGATTATTGTTTTTTTCGACAGCCGTGTATTGTGAACAAGGAATTTGTGTTAACACTTCAGGATCAGACAGTTAATAGGTTTTTTTTACAAGAATGTCTTGAAACGGATTTCGAAGCGAGTTCTCAATGATCACGAAAAGACATTTTTGCGACCGAATTGGGTGCCTGGACTCCACGATAATTGCTCCATCTACACTGCGCTCTCAAATTTTATAATTGTCCCTGGCGAAAGAAAAAACATTCAAGGCTATCTCTCCACATCCTCACATACAGCCAGATCTATGCTCCGTGACATTTTCTCCTCTTCACTAAGTTAAAAAATGAAGTTGGAAGGGTTTTAATTTGGTAAACGTGAACTAAACGACACTCAGGAAATTACTTTCGGTACTGCTATGAACAGTGGAAGAAACGTTGGAGTCGCTGTGTAACCTCCCAAGGGTCATCCTTCGAAGGAGATAACTTGTACATTTAGGTAAGTCCAATACATAATTAATTCACGACATCATTGAACTGTGTACTCTTGGACACACCACACACAGCACACACACACCACACATATATATATTATAATTATTATAATATTTTTCCTATATTAATAAATATGCCAATTACTACTTATTTAATATCATAGTTTACTGAGTATAATTATATAATATTTATAACTAATTTATATATATATAGTACGATATATATTTGAGTATCATATATAGTATATTAATCATATATATATTATTATACAACAAGATATTATATAGATATTATATATTATAGTATATCATATATTATATTATTATTATTATATCAGTGTATAGTATATTACGTATAGTTAGCTATACTATACAATATATATTCAGTATATAAATAAATATATATATATATATATATAGTATATATAGTATACTATATATATATTCAATATATATATATAACAGTATATATATATATATATAGTATCGTATACTCTTTATAATATATACGTATATATAGTACATAGATCGTGCATACATACAATTACATACTACCACATACATACCTTATATGTATATTCTTATATTATATACTATGTTGTATCCATATATACCCTTATAATACCTCACTCCTAGTATATCTATAATGTATTTGCCTATTATATATTTTATATATATATAGTACTATGATATACTGATAGTATGATATAGATATTATATTATATCCTCATATATGAGTCACTCTATCTCTCCTTATCACTATTACTCCGTTTCCTTACTATATCTATATGTACTATATATTTATATATATATATTATATATATATATATATATATATTCGATTATATATGATAGTATACTCTATGTTAGTTCGTGTCTCCTCTTCAACTACAGTGGCCTCCGCCCCACGCTGCTCCCAAGGCCCTCAGCTGTCTTGGTCACACACACGATGCCTTCTGGTTCTCCTAGTGTTATGCCAGGTTCTCTCCCGCTCTTCCGCTTCCGCTCTTCTCTTTCCCTGGCGTACGTGCGCCTCTTGGCTATCGCTGTTCTTCTCACATCTGTATAGTATAATATATGATATTATATGTAGTTATGTCTAATTTATACTATAGTATCTGCATATAATGATTAGATATATTATATATACTCTATATATATATATATATTATTATACTATATTATACACTATATATAAATATATATATTAAATATTATGATATAGCTAATATATAGTATTTATTATATATATATAGTATGTTGTACTATTATACCATATATATATAGCTATATATGTATATATACCCTATATTACTTATATATATATATATTACTACTGACTACATAACTATAATATTTATAGTAGTAATATATATATCTGTTATATATAATATTATAGTATATCATATCATACATAAAAAGAATTGTTATCCTTCGATTTGATCCTAACACTCTGACTCTCCACTGCCGCCGAAGCCTTAAACTCATCTTACGCTTTACCAGTATATGAACACATCTATAAAAGACTACGTAAGGACCTGTGAATGACTGTCAAGTGATTTTTCCCACAGTTAAATATTATCTGGGACCCTTTACACTCGCTTTAAAATGAGGGGCTTGCCTTTGTCGGCCATCAGCAGAAGGGACGGGGTATTCCCACTGTGCTCGGCGTCATACTCTTATCCTACAATTCAAAATGTGACGCTGACTAATGCGTCTGATGTTGGGGCATTCTACTCGCCAGCTCAGT
>JABUQX010138330.1:0-2500 GCA_015478945.1 Trachelipus rathkii
ATTCAATATATATATATATATATATATATATATATATATATATATATATATATATATATATATATATATATATATATATATATATATATATATATATATTAAAATATATAATTAAATAAAAATAAATAATTAAAATATTTGTGTTCACAAACTTAAAATAAAATTTCACTTGAAAACGTAAATAGCCATCCAAAATATTAAATATATATATATATATATATATATATATATATATATATATATATATATATATATATATATATATATATATATATATATATATATATATATATATATATATATATACTCTATATATATATATATATATATATATATATTTAATATTAGACTCTTACCTGGTTTAAATATTCAAAAGAAGATAATACTTTTCAAAAGCTGATAATACTTTTTCACTAAGTATGACTAGGGTATTGAAGAGGGTTTAATACTTTTCAGTAAATACAATTCTGATACTGAACTTCGAAATACTTCACCTTTTATACCCATGCACAGGCTATGGAGGCGGGGCGCCGGCATCCAGAAACACCCTCTTCTTGGAGGGCTTGATACCTACCGAAGTCAAAATAACTTTTACATTTGCATATTTTTATGAACATGAGGCCAGTAATCCTTGTACAGCGCAAACAACTAAAATATTTTCATAATTAGAAAACGACAGCTTTTTCCTTAAGGTCGTAATCCAGCTGACCGCCGGCCATATAGCTGATAATTATCTGGGACACAAATAAATATTATATATGCAGTAAAAATGACCGTTTAACAAAAGATATTAAGATGTTATCTGGTAAAGGTCATCTTTATTTACCTTAAATGAAGTAGATAATTTATGCAGAGTCTCTTGACAGATGATCGGAATCCAACTGACCGTGTTATCCACGAAAAATTATCTTAGGGTCCTAAATAAATATTATACAGGCCTGAAAAATGACCTTTTAAGATGTTATCTGGAAAAGGTCATCCTGCATAAATTAACGTAATCTCAATTTATGTATGACCTTTAGACAGATGGTCGTATCCGCCTAACCGTCGGTAATATCTCAGATAATTATCTTGGGTCCTAAATAAATATTATACATGCCTGAAAAATGGCCTTTTAAGATGTTATCTGGAAAAGGGCATCCTGCATAAATTACCGTAATCTCAATTTTAATTAACATTTCTCAATTTATTCAGGTCAATGTCATTTTATCCCTTTATTTATTTATTTAGGAAAATTGAGATTAAGATAATTAAATTTCGTAAATGCTAAAAACCCCGCCTTACTGGAAGCATCCACTCTCATACGTCAGTTCTATTTCAGGAGGCTGGGGAAATGAAGAACCAGGAGGCGGGGAAATGAAGAACAAAGGCTTGCGCTAAAAAGCTGCGCAAATAATTCTCTCTCTCTCTCTCTCTCTCTCTATATATATATATATATATATATATATATATATATATATATATATATATATATATATATATATATATATATATATATATATATATATATATATATATATATATATATATATATATATATATATATATATATATATTTATATATATATATATATATATATATATATATATATATATATATATGTATATATATATATATAAATATATATATATATATATATATATATATATATATCACCCATAGCCTACACCTAGGCTTCACCCTGTCTTCACCCACACCTACACCTAGACTCCACCCAGCCTTCTCCTAGCCTTCACCTCCTACACCTAGACTCCACCAGCTACATAGCTCCACCTGTCAACTTGTCTTTACCTACACCTAGACCTCCACCTAGACTCCACCCAGCCTACACATAGCCTCCACCCTGTATCCAACTTGTCTTTACCTACACCCACACCTAGACTCCACCCAGCCTTCACCTGTCCATACATTGACGGTTCAGCTTTTGATGGTCTCAATCACCGTAAACAGAGGTATATAGAAATTTTCTAATTAGTGTTCTATGGTATTCTATGAGTGCCAGGTGAGTGCCAGGTGAGTGCCAAGAGTGCCAATGAGTGCCAAGTGAGTGCCAATGAGTGCCAATGAGTTCCAAAGTGAGTGCCACATGGTGCCAAGTGAATTACATAGTGCCAAGTGAGGTGCCACTTTCAAACCTTTTTAGCCTCCCCTGAGCTGAATAGCTAATATTGGTGTCTACCCCGAGGTTATAAGGTATGAGGATTCGATTGGTGTATATTACAAGTTGCTAGGATGCTTCCTACTATGAGTTAGTCTTTGCATAGCTCACATCCACGCTCGGGCTATGAAGATACCTTTTATTTTGCTAACGGATTTGAACCAGCGGATCAGGCGGGCTGGGACACGCGTGGGGCGGGCGGGTACGCGGAAAAATAGCGCCTGCGGGCGCTCGCAGCGGTACGCGGCGGCACGAAACGCGGCGGTTTCGCACCTGCAGGTGCGGCAGGATTCGAAACAACAAGGTTAAGACATCAAAAAGGGCTAACCCCTAAAGGAAGA
>JABUQX010138330.1:5000-21924 GCA_015478945.1 Trachelipus rathkii
AAATTCTGAAAGAATGGCTACAGACACAGAAAAACACTCTAAAACGACGTTTTAGAGGGCAAAAAAAGCTACAGTTTGGTGTTTGTAGGGTCAAAATCGGCTTAAAATTCCGAATTTTATGTCCATTTTTCGGGGGAGAGCGAAAATTGGGCTGATCGTGAACCGAATATTGGATCTTCCCCATAAACTCATTATTTCCAACCCACTCAATGTGAGCTCTTTCTTTTACCTGAATGAGACCCATTCCAAAATGATTCGATATCTGGTCGTCAATAAATATCAGTGTGCAGACCGTCATGCCTGCTATATAGGGAAAACTTCGCTCCAACTATTCATCAGGATTTCGAATCATGCATTTCAGCAAGACCATCCCATTTTAAATGACAGCTTTTCAATATTGAAACCATCTAAATCAATAAATAATGGCCAAAACATCGAGTCTTAATTATTAATAGTCTTCATCTTATAACATTTCATGCTCTTCTCGATTTCACAATTTAAATATCTAACGAATCTGAAACAACCAACCAATCAAATAAATAAAATTAAATTTATCCTTATTACGTAGTTCTTGTTGCTTCTCCTGAGTGTCTGGAAGTGTAACATTATTTACCACTATTCACTATATTTAATATTTTTATTATTATTACTATTATCATTATTATTGTTTCTTTCTGAGTGTCTGGAAGTGTCAGTATGTCCTCTTACTATTATTATTATTATTATTATTATTATTATTATTATTATTATTATTATTATTATTATTATTATTATTATTATTATTATTATTATTATTATTATTATTATTATTATTATTATTATTATTATTATTATTATTATTATTATTATTATTAATGTATTATTATTATTATCATTATCATTATTATTATTATTATTATTATTATTAGTGTGTGTGTGTGTGTGTGTGATATTGTTATTAGTATTATTATTATTATTATTATTATTATTCAGTTTACTTGTATATTCTATATCTAGTTATTATTTTACTTATAAACTCATTCTCACTTTACGAACAAGTCATCATTTATTATAGTTTGGCATGTGCATATTACTTATTGATCAGTTTTAAACTTATTAGCTTTCATATATTATTTATAACGTTTTTCCCTTTGTTAGTTCACTCATGATGGATTATAAAGAATCCGAAAAGTCTGAAATATAAAATTAAAGATGTAATTGTTCAATAAACTGGATGAATACTCATGGCTGGAGTTGTGCAAGTGACATTAGACTTTATTATTATCAGATATGTTTTCCAACCTATTTCTTATATATATATATATATACTATATATATATATCTTTCACACATATATATATATATATAACTATGCTATATATACTTCTCTCTCTCTTATAAACTACCTTTTAACGTTCTTTATCCCTATGCGAGTTTTACGGGAGACCACATTAAATCGAACTTTAAAGGCTGGCTATCCCAAACCAGCGTCACCAACGTGTCGCAGTCGAGTTTTTAATTCTTGCCCCCAGGTAGATAAAGCTCCAACTGCTACGCGGATTTGAACCAGCGTCCTCTCGTATGAGAGGCGGTGACTACTGTGCATATATATATATATATATATATATATATATATATATATATATATATATATATATATATATATATATATATATATATATATATATATATATATATATAACAATACATATATAATATATATATATATATATATATAACTGTAATATATATATATATATATATATATATATCTATAATATATACCATATATATGTAGTAGCCAATAGCTGTATATATGTACCAATAACAATATATGTATATGTAACCAACAACCTTAATATACAACCCTATGTAATGTATATATAATAACTAATATATATAATATGTATATAATAATATATATATATGTAACCTTAATAACCTTAATAACAACTCTTTCTCTATGTATGCTTTATATATATATATAAAGTGTATAAAAATATATATATGGAATAATAATAACAATATGTAATAAAATAGCAAATCTTAATATGCCTTAAGGATATGCTGCTGTAATAATAACAATATATGTAATATATATATAACAATATAATAGCAATAACCAATATGTAGCGTTGCCTGCAATATATATGCTATAACTATATATATATATATATATATATATATACTCTCTGCCATGTCACTCTTTCCTCATATATCAGTGGTACTCAAACGGTTGATCGCGATCGGTCGTCGATCAGAGGCCGTAGGTTGATCGCAGAAACATCCCAGTCATTTAAAAGTAAAACATTTAAAAAATATATCAGTGGCGCCAAAATATATATTTTTTAAACTATTATTTTTACTACTATGTTATTGTTTGTATTCATTGTTTAAGTTAGTTACTGTTGAGATACATGTGAAACAATGAGTGCAGCTAAAAAGAGTAAAACGTATCACTTTAATGCGGAGTGGGAAGAAGAGTTTTTTTTTTTAAGCATATCTAAGTGCATTTGTTTGATATGTCGAGTAGCAGTTGCCATGCCTAAACGCGGAAATTTAGAGCGACATTACAGAACAATGCGTAAACCATATGAAAATGATTTTCCGCCTAAGTGAATTACAAAAAAGTAAAGTACAACATTTGAAGAAATATTGAGCAGGTGAACAAGCCATATTTCAGAAGCCCTTGGAACAGTCTAAAGCGGCTACAATTGCATCATTTAAAATATGTCACGTGTTAGCAAAACATAAGAAACCTTTTGATGACGGGATGATAATAAAAGAATCTTTCATCCAAGCTGCTGAAGGATCACCAATTCTATGCCTCGTCATCCCGACAATAATTTTTTTGATTACTCCGTTTTGCATTTTCTATTCTGTAGTAAAAATCGTATGCACGTAGTGTAGTTTGATTTGTAGAGTGACCTTGGTAAATTATTTACCCCGACCTATGGATACGTAGTTTCTACCTAAGAATGTATACTTAAAATTTTTCTTGGCAAGTGTCGATCACCGATTCTTTAGTTTGGTCATCTTCATAAGCAACTTGTGAACATGACTGATATATATATATATAACTATATATATATATATATATATATATATATATATATATATGTATATATAAACAATCTAACTGTCAAAATATGTAAATATCATATATATAATAATAATAATAATAATAATAATAATATATATAATAATAATATACATATTATTATATATATAATAACTTAATATATATATATATATATATATATATATATATATGTAATAATAATATATATAATAATATATATATATATATGTATATATATTTTATAATATGTATTCATGTTGTAATAACGATAACTATAACAACAACAATAACAATAATATAATTTATATATTTATTTAATATATGTAATAATAATAATAATATGATTTATATAATATATATATTTGTATAAATAAATATATCTAAATATAAAGACAAATCTGCTCTCCCTTTCTTAATATATATATTAACAATATTATATATATATATATATATATATATATATATATATATAACTAACTAATATATATATATATATATATATATATATATATATATATATATATATATATATATATGGCAATAATAACAAATAATAATAATAATAATAATAACATATATATATGTATATCTTCAACTAACGGCTGTCCCAGTTAACCAATAATAATATATATATGTATAAACTTATAATATCTTATAATAATATATATGTATATATATATACTACTGCATAATATTTCAACTATATTTTCCCAGGGTGCGGGATGGGTGCGTTACGTACGCATCGGAAAGAAAAGCAGTAGGAGAATATGACAAGTAAAGTCGAAAAGCCCAGCCTTACCGCCCCCTCTGTACCATCAATTAGGTGAGAACTAGTCGCAATCAGAAAATCCACCTAGAGCTTCACGGGACACGACGGATCCCTCACTATGGTAAATCGTCAAGTGTAGGGTTCATCCCTGGCCCAGGTGGATACAACCATACCCCCTTACAACACCCCGCCATTCTCTCCTATCATGCACCTTTATTCACGCCTCTGCCAAACTCTCACATTTCTCTCCTCCAGCATTCCTTTACTGACTCAATCCACTTTTTTTCTTCGGTGTCCAGCCGGTGATTCCCAACACACTCACCAATATATATCCGCTTAACCGACTGGCTCCACCCTTTCCATTTGACCAAACCATCTCAACGTACTTTCATTTATTCTCTCATTTACCCCCTTTCTTCACACCACACAATAACTCTCTAATACGTTCATTCCTCGCATTTATCAATTCTTCTCACACCCTAACACGCCCTATATATATATATATATATATATACATATATATATATATGCTATATATATATATATATATATCTCTTCTTCTTCTTCGTAATATGTAATAATATAATAATATATATGTATATAATAATATGTAATATAATATAACTGAAATATATAGATATGTATATATATATATATATAATAATATAAATAATAACAATATATAATAATATATGTATATTATAACTCTCATATATATATATATATATATATATATATATGTATGAAATATATAATAACATAATAACCAATAATATATATATATATATATATATGTATATACATATATGTAATATATATAATATATATATATATATATAACTCTTGAAATAATAATAATAATAATATGTAACATATAATAATAATATATGTTAATATGCTTAGCACTTAATATAACATATATATATGTATAACTATATATATATATATAGCATAACCTTAACAACTATATGCATAACTACCTATTGCGTTCACTCATTTTATCAATTCTTCACACACCTAGCACGCCCTATGTATATTTGTATATATATATATATATATATATATATATATATATATATATATATATATATATATATATATATATATATATATATATATATATATATATATATTTATTTATTATATATATATATATGTAATAATAATATATAATATAACATATATATATGTATATCACTCTACCCATATAATAGCCATATATATGTAATATAGCAACAACATAGCACCTTAACAACAGTAATGTATCTGCTATCTGCTCTTATATAACAACATATATATGTATATATATAGTAACTAACAGCAGCCTTGTAACAGCAATATATATGCTCTCGCTGCTAACTGCTTTGCTGTAGCCAATATAACCTTAGCCAATAGCATAGCCTTCTTAGGCCTTGTAACATAATAACCAACCAATAACTGCTTGCATAACTAACAATAACCTTAATAACCCAATATTATAACAATAACTTAGCAATATAGTAATATGCATAACATATAACTCTGCTCTCATATATATATATTATTTACAAAATTTCTCCTGGGATGAATTTTGATATCTTATTCCCAAAATTTTAAATAACCATTTATGAAACTATGTTCCCCTAAATTTTTTGAATTTTTGTACATACCTGTATAAATGGGTATCTAGAATTTTTGGATATCAAATTCCATCTAAAAATTTGTAAAATAGATACCATTTAAAATTTAAGATCATTTCGAGCAAGGGTATTTGCAGTATAATTGAAAAAAAGGGTATGAATGGGTATCGGTCAAACAATTTAAGAGTATACAGAAAATTACTTAAAAATGAAACTTGTGTATCTTGTTTATATATATGTATATATATATGTATAATAACTAATATATAGCATGTAACTAACCTTTATAATAATATGTATTAATATAGCAATAATAATATATATAATAACAATAGTAATAATAATATATATAATATATATATATTCTTTATAACAATAATAATATATATTTATATATAATAAATAACCTTATACTAATAATTACAATAACAACAATAATAATAATAATAACCCAACCTTATATATATAATAATAATATTATATATATATATATATAATAATAATATATATATAACCTTAACTGCTATCTTCTTTGCTGCTCTTTAACTTTAAACTTAATATATGAAACTAAGAATCATGAGAGATATTAAACATGATGGAAGTGGAGTCATCTGGAACATGCCTTCATAATTGGGTATAAGGGACCGACGGGGCAGGAATTTTGCCGGGGCAGGGGCATTTTCCGGGGCCAGGGGTTAGGCAAAATTAGGAATGTAAGTCAGCTAGAAAGTCTTAAAAACTTTAGGATGAAAATAAAATAAAAATTCAATTAATGAGAAAATTAAATTATAAAGAAAAATACATTTAATGATCTAGGGTAATATATATTTTCGAAAAGTTATTTCGAAAAATAATTGATTTTCTATGAAAAGGAATAAGTTGTATTTGAAGCCTTATGCCTTAGCCTTAACTTATACGCATATGCTAATAGCAACAACCTTCTGTATTAATATATATATATATATATATATATATATATGTATATATATAATATGTATATATATATATATATATATATTTTGTATAATAACCCACTATATATATATATATATAACCTTAACATATATATATAGTATATATGCACAACAATAACTCAACAACTGCTATTTCACTATATATATCTTTCTTAACTGTATGTATTTATGTATATATGTATATATATTTACTGAATATATATATATATGTATACTCATAACAACATATATATATAATATATATATATATCTACTTATATATATATATATCTTATATATATATAACTAACTATATTCTATATATATATATATATATATTTGCCTCTAAAGTTGTGCCGGTTGATTAAAAGCCGAGTTGAAGCCATTTTGTTTTCAAAAGCATGCTTTCATATGACTTCATTTGTATAAATGTACACAAATTAAGCTGTGTTAAAGACCTTAATGAAATAAATTTACAAGGAAAGCTAATTTTTCGTCCCGACACGAGACACGACTACGGGGCTGGATTTCTTTCTTGATCTTCACCTATTCATCAAGTGTTTCTCAGTTGGTCTGCTATTTCCTTCATGGATATTATATTTGTTGTTGATTTAAATGCGGATTTCAGATTTTTATTTAATAAATCTATCTTAGCTTTGCCGGGATGCTTGTAGCCAGTTTGTACTATTGCCAATGCAAAAGGATTCCATATTTTTGCGATGGTTCGTGTGATTGATATTCTGATCATCTTTATATTGTTGATATTGATAGAATGGCCTGTGTTACGCCTATGACTTGTTAAAGCTGAATTTATGCTGTCCTTGTGGAGGTCATCTGTATGTTGAGTTTTCTTCTTTGCAAATCTATGGTTTTACCTACAAATGTTTTATTGCAAATAATTTAGGGGATGTTATATATATATATAGCTTTTAGGGAGATTTTCTTTTCGTTTTGAGGGGTTTGAGAATGTTTTTAAGGTGATGTTATTTGATGGAATGAGGATATATTTTTTAGTAATATTTGTTTTAACGATGTAATGGTAATTGAGGAATTGGTAAAAAGGAGGTGTTGCTATTTTCGGGGGAAAGGTGCTTATAGTACCTCTTTTTTGCTTTGTTAAATGCTTTTTGTGATGAAAAACTCAGGATAGTAAAAAGTGATTTGAAAGTATTGTGGATGTATTTAGTTTCTTGTGTTAGAAGAGGGGGCACGAAAGGCACGGAGAAATAGAGATGACAGGACAGCTAATTAGCTAATTTTGTTTTTGGGGAATGATTAGATAGCCAAAGTATATAGTTTGGTGCGAATGTTGGTTCCACCTGAATATATAGTAAATTGCAAAGTGATTGTTATTCCATGTGATTAAGATATCGAGGAAGGGGATAGAGTTGTAGGAAGGCATTTCTATCGTATATTGAACACTGAAGGATGAATAGGGTTAATATAGTTTAGGACATCATTAGGGTTGGTGTTATGAGGGAGGGAAAAAATGTCATCTACATATCTAATCCATAAGCTATTGTTTAATAAAGGGTGGGGAAATATGATAAGATTCTGTTAGTTCCATATATGTTACTGAGTATGGGAGATAGTGGGGAATAATTGTTACGTTCTTAATATTTACCATTAAAATATAAAAGAAGTTATGTTGTAATGAGAGATTGGCCTTCCGTTTCATATATTAAAAACAGCTCATTAATCCTATACATTACCTTTATAACTTCTGAAAAGAATAGCTACAGACTTTAGAAAAACACTTAAAACGAGGTTTTAGAGGGCAACAAAAGCTACATTTTGGTGTTTTAAGTCAAAAATAAGGCTGAAAATTGAATTTTTATGTTCATTTTTGGGGGAGCAGGTGGGCTTAGCATGAACGCCAGATATTGGATCTTTCACCTGTTTAAATATGTGGATTGGTTGAATTCAAATTTCTCAGTCATTTTTTGAGGTCAGCGTTTTTAGAATAAAAATGGAAGTTTAAGATAAAGCTAGTTAATTTAGGAGCCGAGAGGTAGAGGGATCTTGGGCCGAAAGATATTGTGCAGGTACGAAGTAAAATTTTGTCAAACAAAATGGGGCACGGGGTGGAACAGATTGCAGAATTAATTTTAAGCATAAAATACTACATTTAATATATCTTAGCGTAGGGAATGACTAGAAATTTGTATCCATGATGGTGGAGTATGGTTTACGGTACATCGAGGTGTGGAAACCATTGATATTACGTTCGATAGTTACATCCAGGAAGGAGAGGTATTTGTTAGTTTCTTGTTCTATGGTAAATTTAATATTTCTTTGTGTTGTTAAAATAGTAAGCTGGGAGGGTGTGATTGGTCTTTTAATACCGGCAGAAACAGTCATCAGAACTATCTACAACAAAGTAAGGGTTCTAAGAGGAGAGTAGTACAGCTGTATGGATTCACTTGATGAGCAAGGAAGAAGCATTTGCAGAAGATGGGCCAAGTGGTGATCCCATCGTCGCAAAATCAGTTACAATTGGTAGAAGGTATTGTGTGAAGATGAAAGATAATAGTATCTTCCGTGGCCATTGCAAGTTTCTTGAAATGGGGTTACTTCGACATAGAAGTTAAGAGAGGGGTCAATGTTGGGGGTGAGTCATTATTAAAAATTGATTAAGTAATTATATTAACAGTTTCGGAAATTAGAATGTTTAAGTATAGGTATTCTATGTCAAAACTGGCCATGAAACAATGATGGAAAGATAAGCTCTTATTTCGTCAATGAAATGGAAAGTTTCTTTGATCGTGAAAGTGTTATTTTCAATCTCTACTAAAAACCGTAATGAACATAAGTTATCGCAACTAGGCTTTAACAACAACCTAAACGTAGAACCAGACACAGTTATGTTTAATTTAAGTAGTATATCTTTACCCCCTGATGAAAAACGCCTTCTAGCCTAAGGTCTTGATTTCAAACTTCCCTATTTTAAACTTATTTTATTCAAACTGAGTCTGGAATTAAAATATCATACAAACCATATTAGAAATAAAACTTCAAACAAGATTCAAATGTTATAAAACATTCCAATAATCTAAGTAAGTGTGCAGTTTAAGTGACGATTTTTTTTGCAGATGTTAAAATATGTAATAAAAATTTCTAGGACATTTATTCATCATGACTTTCGTGTTAACTATAAAGAAAATGTAAAGTATTTTATAATAATTTTCAACATAAAATCTTACGTTTAGTACAACGCCACTTCATGATATGGAAAATCATCATCGAAAGGGATATCTGGAAGTCCAAATATTTTAATAGTAAAAGGGAGAGTCTTGTATTTTCTAGAACAGGGGAAACCACAAAAGCAATAGATCCAAGCTGTGAGATATAGTGAGTTTTGAGGAGAGTTTTCTCCCTTTTCTCCCAAAAAAAGATTTTGGCATATCAATGACCCCAAATCACAAAAAATAATGAATTTTATCGCAATGAGTAACCAGCCATTAACCGTCACTGAAGAGCATGGATTCATAGAACTTATTGCCCTCTTCAACCAAAATATCTTATTCCTAGTAGAAAATATTTTGTAGAGAAGATGTTACCAACTTCATACAGAAATTATGATCGCAGTATTCGAGAAGTTATCTAAGCCTGATCAGATATCATTTACTACGATATATAGAGAGCTAAATCAATTTAAACGAGTCTTTTATTTATTTAACCTGCACTCTGGCTACCAGGCGAGTTTTAAAAAAATGGCTTGTACTCCATTGCAAGTATTTCCTAAGTTCTCATTCTGGAATTAAAATCACTATAAGTTTTGAAATTATGATGAATAATTTGGGAAATTCCTCCTTCCAAACAAAATCCATTTGATCCTTCAGATGCAGCATAAAACATGAAGCTTGGAACTAATTTTGCAGGATTCACAAGGATACACAAGTTTTTTTGTTTTATTCATAAACTTAAATTTTGTTATTAACAATGCCTTATTTTCTCAATACAGTGTGATTTAATTAAAGAAATGTAGGATATTTGTACACATTTTCCAGTTATTAAGCTGTAATGAACTTAAAAGAATACAAAGAGACTTGGATCAACATCTTGCAAGCCCACTTATGCCAATTCAAGATGTTAGTACAAGGTGGAATAGCACATATTTGATTCTAAAAAGAATTGAATGTTTGAAAAAAAAAAGACCTCTGCAAGTTTATATTATAGAACAATCAATCATTTAAGCTTAGACTGCTAATAAATGGCAAATACTTGAAAGAAATTCTAAGAGTTTTGCAACCATTTCTCATGGTTACGGAAACTAAAACAAAATCAATTATATCATCAATTATTCTCCATATTTGAGCTCTTCAGCATATGCTCTCCAAACTCTGAGGATGACAACAGAGTTCAGACTTTAAAGAAGAGCTGAAGAAGGATTAGAGTTTAGATTTAGAAAATAAAGGAAGAGAAAGGATCAATAGACATATATTCAAAGAGATATTGTTTTAAGTAACTGGCGTAGTTAGACCAAAGTACAACTGAACTTTATTTTCTAATGAAATAAGAGAATTGAGTAGAAAATGGATGCTTGAAGAAATATGCAAATAATTGAAGGTAACGGAAAGTGATACATAGTAAGTAGCAGTACAAGAGAAGGTCGGCGATGAGTATCCATCCATTTCCAGACACGAGCATTATCTACAATGAACTTGGATTTGCCAAGTACCTCAAATCATCAGGAGCATTAAGAAAAGGAATTATACTGCAAAGTTATTAGTTTTTTATAAGTTTGAAGAAAGTGAAAGTGACACAGCGAGTCAAGTTTAGTGTAAAAGGAAAAAAGAAATCAAGTGGCTCCTACAAAAGGTGAATTCTTTACAGAAATTAAAATTTTTAAAGAACCAAGAAATCATTTTAATCTGGGAAAGAAGAATTAACTTAATTGGGGAAAGTGACCAAAGCTAAATTTACAAACATAACAGTACTAAGCCCACAAATTACTCCTTTCCAGTCTCCCCCATAATATTCAGAGAAATTATTTATTTATATATTTGAGGAAAACGTTTAAAAATATTGCATTGCCCAATACTGGTGAACAGTTTTACCGTAGATATCGTAATCCACCCTGTTGGATGCTAACAGAAGCTTACTCTTATTTTTTTTGTTCAAGATGGGTTATTGGGTTGTAATAAATCCCCTTCCAAACACCATCAATTTTTTTTTTCACTCGAGAAGAAGTAGATTAGTATCTCTGGTTCCGGGGTGTTCCCCCTCGCGCCCTCCCGGATTTTTCAATATTCCGGCCGGGAAAAACCCCGGGCCATCCCATCTTAACCCCCGCTCGCATCCTTCCCCTCGTAAAAAAATGTCCAAATTCCCGGCCGGAATTCGGTACAAGCCTCTAAATCTAGTAAGTGAGCAGTTTAAGAGCAGAATTTTTTTTCTTTTGCAGATATTAAAGTATGAAAATAAATTCTTAGGACATGTTATTCTAAGAAAATTACAATTCTGGTACCCAAATTAAAACCTTCCTCATAGACCATAATCTTATATTTTAACAATTCCTACACAATCTGAAATCTTCTTACTAATATGTGCATTTTTATTATACAAGTAACTAAGCTTCTATTTCAAGAAGTTTCTTTAAAATTTTAATATGTATTGTTAAGGAATTACTAGCCAATCATTCAAGATACAGTGAATAAATTATCTTGTATATTTACATTTTATTTTCCTTCTATTGCTATTAAAATAATAGGTACATTTATTGATAAAATACAAACAAATATACATTACCAAGAAAATAAAATTGAGTAAAACCAAATGATAAAACCTTAATCATAAGGTTACTGCAAATGTTTTGCAAAATGTCTGGCTACATTTTAATATTTTTTTAATTTTAATATACTTTTACATATATTCATCCTTATAAAATCTGAAAAAATATATAAATAAATATAATATCTACAAATCTATTTAATAATTACCCTTCAGGCCTTAAGTATTAAAAAACACTGGCTTGAGATTATACTTTTCAAAATGCAAAGAATTAAATATGGAAAAAAGGATTAACTCACTGCTTGATCAGTGGCATGTGCAGGTTATTTTTGTAGACGAAAAATTAAACCAATTTCACAGAAACTTAAGACAAGGAATCTAAATATCTTACAAAAGGGATTAAAACCTCTTCAAAATGTATGCCCTACAAATATTGACATTAAAATGATAGCAAATTTTACTCAACCACTTAATTCCTGAAACATTAAATAGGTCAGAAATGATTTTTCATTTTCAGGACTATATGCCAATAGAGTGGGATCCTTTTAAAAAAATTTTAAAAATGAAAAATATTAGGCTAAATTTTTTCTACCTATTTCTCCATCTTTAAGTATTCTGGATACTATAAATGGCCTTTCATTAGTAAAATACTACTCTTTGAGTAAGGTGTGTGGACTCGTTTTTGCCAATGAAATTTTAAATATTGGTCAACATTTTGCAGGATTAGGCTAATATTATTTAATTGATCATGATAGTTTTAATGAAAGAGATAAATCATCTGAATCAGAAAGAAGTAATATCTATATCAGAAAGAGTGATTTCTATCATCATGTTTGAGAGAAAAATAAAATTTTGAGTACAGGATGAAAATGCTAAATTTTTACTAATAGGAATAGTCTTTCCAAAGTTCTGTGAGCAAAGTAATGTCTAAGAAAATATATTATGCTCTAGTTTTATTTTATAAAGATTATTGTTTTGCGTAATAATAAGCAATTATTTTGTCAACAAATTGAAAGAGCCTTATCAGATTTAGACCAATTTGGTGCAAAACAGTTATAACATATGGGGTCTAGATAATTACAAGCTAATAAAATGATATAGAATTCTGTAAAGAAATTATTAGTTTAAAGATAAGTAGTCTATATAAAATAAATTAGTTATTTTTTCATATATATATATATATATATATATTATTATATATATATATAATAGTATATATATATATTATATATATATATGATATATATATATATACCTATTTATATTATATATATATATATATATATATATATTATTATATATATATATATATATTATATATATATATATATATATATATAATATATATATATATATATTATATCTATATATATCATATATATATATAACCGTATATATATATAGTATATATATATATTTATATATCTATATATTATATATATATATATATATATATAATTAATTAATATATATATATATATATAATATATATATATATATATATATATAATATATATATATATATACTATATATATTATATCTATATAACTATATATATATATTATACCGATATATATATTTGACAGAGGGTAGGGTATTTCCCAAGACATTCCAGTGCCCAATGGTTTGCCTAAGTCCTCTTTTGAGTTCATATCCACACTCCTCTTCCAGACACCTTACACACACATTACCATATCTCTGTGTGTGGGAGGGGAGAAAGAATTGCCCACAGTGTGTTGTAGTAAGGTGACTAAGGGACAGTAGCAGTTGGGTTGGCTACCCACTACAACTTATTAACTTGCCAGGAATGCTAATGCATGACTCTGAGAGAAGGTTGTGATTGACACATGTCACCTTCTATCTTCCCGGCGAATGTGTGAATCATATGGGTACATGGAATATCAGAGGAATAAATTGATGAAGGAGTAAGAGGAGAACAGGTGATGGACATTTACAGCTCATTCAAATATTTCAAGTTTGAAAGATGAAACAAAGATGAAATGAACAGTGAAGATGAGTGGTGTGGTGTGAAATGTGTGTGATGGTGTGGAAAGGAATGAGAGGGGGAGAGGAGGAGTTGCAATTCTGTGGCACAAAGCTATGGTGGATTTTGTTTGTTTGAGTACTCAGAATTCTAATGATTAAATTTAAGTTTGAAAAGGTCAAGGTTTGTGTGGTTGTAACATATTGTCCATCTGAGGGTAATGTTGAGGAGGAGGGATTTTCTGAGATAATCTTGAATGATTGTCTTGAATGGGGGTGAGTGGCAGGCTCAGAACTTGATTGTGTGGGTGGCCTAAATGGTTGGCTTAAGTGATCAAAAAAGGGATGGTTTAATTTGTGGATTTGGGGTGACGAGAGAAAATGAGAATGGTAGGAAGGTGATTGATTTCTGTGAGGAGAGAGGTATGTATATAAGTAAATATTTTCTTTAAACACAAGAGTATCCATAAGTATACTAGAGTTGCTGTAGGTAGAGATGGTTTCAAAGTGAAAAGTATGATTGATTTTGTGTTGGTGAAGAAGGATGTTAAGTATGTGTTGGATGTTAAATCAGTGAGGGAGGTTAGGGATGGGATTATTGGATCATTATGCTGTTTTATGTAAGATTAAGTTAGTGGGGGCTTGGATGGAGAAGAAGGTAATAAGGAACAAAGTGGGAAGAATTAAGAGGGAGAAGTTAAAGTGAACAGGGTAATAAAGGATAAGGTGGTTTAAGAGCGCTTGAAATAAATCAGTTGAATGTGAACAAGCTTAAACTGAAACAACATCTGGATGCAAATGAAGGAAGTTGTTTATTAAGTAGTGCAGTGAAGTATGTGGATGGGTTTAAGTAGAAGTAACAATGTTAGGCAGTGAGCTGGTGGAATGAGAGGTGTGCACGCAGCTAAAAGTAAAAAGAAACATGGTTTAATGCACTAAAAGCCATTGATGAGGGCTCAAAAGAATGGTGTTTGGAATTTATATATAAGGAGGAAATAAGGAATACTAAAAAACGCATACTTAGGAGGAAAAATGAGGATAAATGAAGTTTGGAAGGAGGATGAATGGGGCACTTGCAAGGAATAGGACAGACTCTTCTGGAGGAAGTGCCAAAAAGGCCTAGAATGAGAATAGGGGAATCTGAAAATGCAGGGATGATGCTTCTGTAAATGATGAAATGGATGGAGGCTAACACTGTCTTTAAATTTAAATAAAATCTGCCACGTACATTGACAGCTATGAAGAGGTGATAGTGAATGTGTGTGGGTTTGATGGTGCAAGAAGGAATAGGTATTTTAGGCATTAGGTAATTAGTAAGGAATGAGGTAATGAGTAGAGTGAGAAAGTTGAAGAATGGTAAATCTGTAGGCATAGATAGAATTACTGGTGTAATGATAAGACAGAGGCAAGATGATTGACTGAATGGATTCTGGAAGTTGTATAAAAAGCTTTATGGAGTTTAGTTTCTGAGAGATTGGAGGAGATGCAGTAATGTACCCTTATATAGGGTAAGGAGGGATAAGGGTAACTGTAGGAATTATGGGAATTAGTTTATGAATGTTATAGGGAAAACATTTTTTTTTTCTTTTTTTTACATGATACCACCACTCACCAGCAATGCCCTTTTCAAAAGGAGGGGGCAAAAAAAAATATATAAATAAATAAAAAAAATTACAAAGGAAATAAAAATTAAATAAATGGAGTAAACCCACCCTGACCTTGCCTAACGCAATTCCCTCAGGTGGGCGCGACCGCAGGACTTAAAGAGGAAGATTAAATATTGTGGGGAAAATAAAAGAAGGCAAGGAGTGTCCACAAAACCCAGATGTGACTGGAAAGAAGGAGGTACCCACACGAGGAATCCTTGGAGTCCTCCAATATTAACTACAATTTTCATAAAGAGAACTTGTGTTAGCCGGGCAACGCAATGCGCTCGGTGGAATGCGAGTAGCTAATTCTTCTGCCGAGCACCTGCATTGTATACCTATAGAAAGAGATAGCACCTACGTCACGATGCAGAGAAAGAGGGTCAAGGGAGTCAGAGAGGATGTTACAGTTTATATGCTGGTATTTTGGTTAAAAGAGTACATCGAGTAACTGAGGGACTGATTTTTGAAGAACAAGGTGCATTTAGAAGGGTGAAGAATGGGACAAAAAAGCTCATTGAATACAATATATAGAGAATAGATGGGAATATATTAAATCATAAGAGTAAAAATTCTTGGTATTTAGGGTTTCATTGAATTGCACAGGCATATATAGGATTAAGAGGCAAAACTCTATGGCAGGTGTTAGTGATATATGGTGTTATGGTAGGCTTCTGAATGGTGGATATAAGGGGACTAAGTCTGATTGTGGTGAGTTTTGATGAGAGTATGTTGTTACCTATATTAACTGTTAGTGTATAATAATAAACTATGGTCTGGAATAAGATTTATAAATATAAGGTACAATGTGTTCAGATGGTCATTCTTAGGGGCGTATTAGGTGTGAGAAGAATTGGAATAAAATGAGGAAATGAAAACGCAATTAGGAGTTGTTCGTGAATGTGAAGAAGGAGTATGGAGAATAACAAGTAGTACTTTGAGATGGTTTAGTAATATTTGAAGGATGAATGATGTCAGTTGGTTAAGCAATTATAGTGATAGGTGTGCTGGAATCAAATGGTTAGAAGACTGAAGAAAAAGTGGGTTGAGTCAGTAAAGGAATGAGTTTGGCAGAGGCGAGAAGAAAGATGCATAATAAGAGTGAATGTCAGGATTTTGTGAGGGGTATATGGTTGTGGGCCTCACCTCAGAGGTATAC
>JABUQX010138332.1:2500-5000 GCA_015478945.1 Trachelipus rathkii
TGAGAGCATTGCTAATGCCGAAAGCCTGTCCTGCCCCATCGTATTTCTCACAAAAGTCTTAATCCTTTTTAATGTAGAGAAACACCGCTCAGCTTCCGATGTGGTCATCGGGATAGTTATAAGGACTTTTAATATTTTTACACATTCACTGAATGTGTCTTCTAATTTATTTTCACTTATGAAATCAAGGAAAGCTACAGCTCCGGACATTGAACGAAATTCTTCAGTGCTGTAAATTAATGAAAGTTCCGTTTGTAGCTTTTTTATGTGAAGGAGGGGGTACAATTTACAAGTTTCTTTTAAGTTTTGGGCAGGAAAGTTGGAATTATAATGGGCAAACATTCCAGGCAGAAATAATGTAGAAGCAATTAGATGACCTGTAAATTTAAATCTGTCTTTCATCTGACAAATTATTGTGTCACATATTTCTTTTGCCTCTCTACTTAAATTGGAAATACCTGTTTCTGCTTCTCTCCGATTTGCTACATTGCGAGCGCTCTCTTGAAAATTAAAATTTTCTCTTATGGAGAGAACTTTCCTCTCAAAAGTATCAATGCAGATCTTAATTCTGCTGGGGTCAATGTTCCTCTTTTGAAGTTGACCATAAAGAAAGTCTACGCTAGGCATGATTTCTTGAAAAAAAGAAATCCAAAAATTAAAATTATTACTCTCGAGAACCTTGACATGTCCAGATGCAAGGGAAATTGTATTTACATCTTGAAATTCGTCCCCATTTAAAATAACCTTTAAGCATTCTATTATTTCTTTTTTATTTTCAAAAACTGTATTTACTGATCTTGAATGAAAGTTCCATCTGGTGGGAATTGACCGAGGTAATCGTCTTTTCACTACTTGATCCAACACTGCTGTTCTCTTTGGGCTAGTGGAAAAAAATGCACATATGGCTTGAAGATTAGCAAAAAAGGTGCGGACATTTCTGTTAACTGATGCAGCATTTAGCATCACTAAATTAAGCTGATGAGCATGACAATGTATATATTCAGCTTTTGGATATATTTCTCTCAACTTAGCCTGAACCCCACCAGACGAACCTCTCATAACGTTAGCACCATCATAAGTTTGTGATATTAATTTATCCTTGTGGTCATTGATACCCAACCTTTCGATCTCTTTTAAAAGACAAGTAGTAAGTGTTTCAGCGTCATGCTTTTCTGGTGCAATAAAGTTCCAAAATCTTTCTGTTGGTTTTCCTTTCACAATATATCTAAAGATGACAACCATTTGGTATATGTTGGAAACATCACTCGTTTCATCTGCAATGACAGATAGAAAATCAGCTTCATGAATTTCTCTTACTATCTCTTCGTGACATATATCAAGCATAATTTGTAGAAGTTCATTCTGTATTGTTTTCGAAGTTCCCTTGAAAACAGTGGCCTTCTCTAGATGGACACTTAATGAATTATCTAACTCTGCACTGAAGTTCACTAGCCCTTTGAAGACACCTGGAGTAGTTGAGGATTCAGTTTCGTTATGCCCTCTCAATGCCAACTCAAATGCTCCACAAAATTTTATGCAGTTTACGATAATATTCAAGATATACCTATTGTTCTTAACATTCTCATTATGCTTATGTATTGATTTTCTATACTCGCTGTCTAGCTCTTTAGCAATGTTTAAGTTTCCAAACAGTGAGAGGCTTAAAGCATTTTTCATGTGTACTTTTGTGTTTTCATGATATTTTGCCTTAGATGCCAGATGATTTATATCTGTTACACCTCTTTTGGTCCATGTGTCTTCACCACCGAACAATAAACATGGAAAACAATGCAAAGAATTTCTTTCCTCACAACCACAAATCCATTTATGTTTATCATAAATAGATAAATTAAAAACTCGTTTGAATTGTCTGTTCTTACATTTAACCATCTGCTCTATATTTAAAGCTGGAGTACACCGGCCTAAATTTTTAATTTCCAGCTTCTCTTCAGCTGAATACAAAGAAAAGTTTTTTAAAATTAAATTGGCAACTGAATTCATCCAAAAAAAATATATATATATATATATATATATATATATATATATATATATATATATATATATATATATATATATATATATATATATATATATATATATATATATATATATATATATATATATATATATATATATATATATATATATATATATATATAATAATATAATAATATATACCTATATAGGTCAACCTCTAGAGCCACAATCCGCCTCTAAAAACTACACTTAGCCTACCGGGAAAAGGAATACATTGCTGGAATGCTGGTCCAATTTTAGTGCGGAAAATGTAAAAAAAAAAATAAAAAAAAATAAAAAAAAATTATATCTCAAAAACAACAATAGCTACAGCGAAAAAGAATACATTTTGGAATCCTAGGAAAATTGTAGATTGTAATATGTAAAAAAAAAAAAAAAAAAAAAAAAAAAAAAAAAAAAAAAAAAAAAAAAAAAAAAAAAAAAAAAAAAAAAATTATTTAATAATTATAGTAATATGATTAGA
>JABUQX010138332.1:10000-15000 GCA_015478945.1 Trachelipus rathkii
TATTATTATTATTATTATTATTATTATTATTATTATTATTATTATTATTATTATTATTATTATTATTATTAGTAGTAGTAGTAGTAGTAGTAGTAGTAGTAGTAGTAGTAGTAGTAGTAGTAGTAGTAGTAGTAGTAGTAGTAGTAATTGTGATAGCAGAAGTAATGGTATTAGTAGTTGTAGTTGTAGTAGTAGAAGTAGTTGTAATAGTCGTAGTAGTAGTAGTAAAGTTTTATTTTAATTAATGATAGTAGTATCAGTAGTAGAAATAATATTTCAATATTATTATAACTTTTATTACTATTGATAGTATCACGATTATTATAAACCGCTTTCAAATTATTAGTGAAACTATATATTAGGTCCGCCAGATATCTGAAAATTTACGACCTGTGTAAGGAAACCAATTACATATTTGGAATGTTCGTAAAAATGTATTACTGAAAAACGTTTTTTTTTTATTAAAATAAATCTTAAATAAAAAAAAATACAAAGTATAAGAGATTAAAAAAAAAATTGTACGATAACGTAAAGTTTTTCCGACGTCGACGTAAATTATGGAATGAAATTTTTTTTAATTTATTAACGTAAATGAATGGCACAAGTGGGTAATCTACATGGGGCTCCACCCCCCGTACCCTCGACCCGTGAGTGCTGGTGAAATAATTTTTGAAAATATAAAAACATTATTTTTTAATTTAATAATACAAAAAATAATAATAATTATGATTTTTAAAGTTAACCTTAAAATATTGAAATGATATAAAGAAACACATATTTTTATGGGTAACATGTTTAAATTAAGGTGTTAAACGTAACGTCAAACTTATTTTTTGTAGTTATTTAGAAAAAAAAATTTTAAACTTTTTCTTTTTTATTATTCAACATTCCCATACTAAAATATGTATTCAATTTTATGTAGCTATCACATGATTTTTAGATTCAGAGAACCCTAAAACATATATATATACTCCTCTCTCTCTACTATATATATATATATATATATATATATATATATATATATATATATATATATATATATCTCTCTCCTCTTCTCTCTCGTCAGAATGTGTAACTCGAGAATGGCACACCTACAGTAAAACAAATTATATTTGGAATCAGCAGGAAAGAGGTCTAAGGAGGGTTTTAATTTCTTGCTTTTATTTTATTTTTTTATTTTTTTAGTAGTCGGAGAGAAATATAACAACAGGCATAATTTTCTCTAAGCAATTGACGATATTTTTATCATGGTAAGTATTAGGCAATGCTCAACCTACGACTGAAAACTGATAAATGTGAAGCAACATATCTTCATTACTGGTATTTTTTTTATATATTAAGATTGTTATTTTTTCAATATTTGATTTTATATACAAAGTATATGAACGGAAAAATATTCAAAAAGAAAATCCCGATTTATTGAGTTTTAGAGATTAAAAATCGAATTTAGAAAGAAGGATTTAAATTTGAGGCAATATTAAAGAGGTAAAAAAATTTTTTTTCTTGTAATTAAAGTAGCATAGTGTAAAGGTAATAATTTTTTTTTGTCAGGAATTGGAAAGACTCAAAGATGGAAAGAGTCAGGGGTCTCTCGGCCTCCCGGCTCGAGCCCCTGAGTGAAAAAAAAAGAGGCACCTAAAATTTTCCAGTAAACGCAAAAGATCAGTAAAACCCCTCTTGGGAACCTTCCAAATGTGTGTTTTGTTATGGGATGCTGCCAGTTCTCGAGTTACATGATGTCAACTTTAACCTTTCTTTACCATATATATATATATATATATGTATATATATATATATATATATACTCTTCTCTCTCTCATATATGCTCATATATATATATATATATATATGCATATATATATATATATATGTATATATATATGCTCTCAACTCTCAGTGAAATTAATTAATCAGGGGGTGGTCTCACAGTTCTTTGCCTACTACTACTACTACTGCCTTCACTACTACTACTACTACCACAAATATAATAATAATAATAATAATAGTAATAATAATAATAATAATAATAATAATGTAATAATAATAATAATAATAATAATAATAAATAAATAATAATAATAATAATGAGTGATAAAATTGCATTTAATTAGGGAACTGTTAGTGGCACTGGAAAAAAGTAAAGGTATGTAAGCATTGGAACTGGCATCGGTACGCGTGATTCATCGATAAAGAAATCGATGACTAAGGTCTGTTATATATAGTTTTAATTAAAACTTGGAAACTCAGGGTCAAAAAAAGATGGTAGTTTACCTTAGTAAATTAAATGCACATGATTACTTTTTTTCAGTTTAAAATTTTTGTATGGCTTGAAACTGGAAGGTCATGGTGACAACTAAGTATACTACGAATTAGAACGGTTTGTAAAATATTTTTAAATGTTCCTCATTATTTTTGAAATACATTGGAAGTGAAATACAATAGAGAAGTAGGGTAAGTTTTGTTGGGTAATGATAGATTTGATAGGGAACTTTTTCAACGTTATCATTTATTCATAGTTCAAAATCTTATAGGTAGGACACTTTGTTAATGTTAGCATTTATTCAAAATTTAGTAAGTTAGATATGTTAGGTAATGCTCAGTCTCGATATGTAATGATGATTTAAAAGATAAACATGCAAAGTTACTTTGCTACGTTAGAAATATGTATTTTATGTTAACAGCAATGATTTGTTAGGAATATATTTTATGTTAACGGTATTGATTTGTAGGGAACTTGAGAAACATTAACCTTTTTTTCATAGTTCCATATGATTGATACTGTAGGAAGTTATTATGTTGTTAGGCTAGTTAAAGTATTATGTAATCTGGAATGATAATGACTTAGGGCCGTATTTATATACCGGCCTTTTCTCTTCCTTTCGTCAAGTGTTCCTTCAGAGATCTCCCTTAACAGTAAATTCAAATTTGTATTTATTGACCTTGAGAAATTTTTCCGTAAGAACCTTGACATCACCGTCCTTGGCGGGAATCTTCTGTGATCAGGGTGGCTGAACCAACCTTGAAACTCTCCTTAAGATTTTGTTTTCCGAGGGGCAGCATCTTGTTTTTTTTTATTGTACAATTTGTCGCTATTATTATTAATTTTATATATTTGTTGTTGGCATTTATTGTAGGTGCCATCAAATATATACTTTTCGTGTAAGAAAATGCCAAAACCACATAATTGAGCTCACACCAGGAAATAGGCAGCGATACTGACCTTCGACCGGGACCTAACTTTAGTGTAAGGGCGCAGATGATATTTTTATAATTTATCATGTTTGTGGCGGGCTACGTTCAGCTAAACTATGCCAACCAAACAACTGGAACTAATAGTGAAGCAAGCACATGCCAAGATTCTCACTTAGTATTTTATTAAACGCGTTTAGATTATTTAATTCTTTTTTTTTCTTTAATATTTCTATAATTTACATACATAAAATTAATATATAATATACTTATTTGTTCCTAGTTTCATTTTACTTTGTGTTCATGACTATTGGTCTCGGCGTGGCGGAAATATGATGACGTTTTCAAGCTGTCTTCGATAAGTAAAATACGATTAACGGAAAGAATTGGTTTGCAAATAACAAATTTTTTTAAGATTATACAGTGGAGGAATGTATCTGAGACTGCCTTTACGGAAAGTCAAGACGTTTTTCAAAGTTGATTCATAAATACGGGCCTTAGTCTTGTCAATGATAGTCTTTTATTCATACTTAAAGTATGTTAGGGTAGTTATATTTCGCTATGTTCTTAGATTTGATCAGGTATTGTTATGCTAACTTTGATAACTTAAAAACTTGGTTTATGGTAGCAGCTATTCGTAGTTCAGTATGTTAGATAGGTTAAGTTATATTAAATTTTGTTAGGTTTTCTTAGATATTACTATATTAACAACTTTTGATATGCTGGAAAAGTATGATTAGGTTAAGCTCTTTTGTATAATATTAGGTTGGTTATCACTGCTAAATAGGGCACTTTGTTAATGTTAGCTTTTATTCATAGTTTAGTAGATCAGGTCATGTAAAGTATTGTTATCTATTGCTATGTTTACAGATATTGATGTTAAAACTTTACTATGTTTGCATTTATTCGTAGTTCAGTATGTTAGATAAGTTAGGAAAGAATAAATTTTGTTAGGATTTGTTAGATATCACATGTTAATGTTAAATTAACATCAATATGTTATTGATATGATGTAAAAAGTAGGATTAGAATACGTTTTTGTGGAGTAATGAAAGATAATTACCGTTGAAATGTAGTAAACGTTTTTAATGTTAGCATTTATTAGTAGTTTAGTACGATAGGTTATGTATATTATTGTCAGTTATTGCTATGTTAGAAGATATTGACAAGTTACAACTTTGTCATGCTAGCATTTGTACGTAATTTAGTATGCTAGATAAGTTACACCATGATAAATTTTGCTAGGTTTTTGTTAGATATTACCATGTCAATGGTAAATTATCATTGCTTTGTTATCGATATGACAGAAAAGTAGGGTTAAGCCGGCTCCACACATGCGGAGTTTGTCGAACCCTTTGCCAAACACCCCATGTGTGTATGGGTCATTTGTGACAAAGCTTTGCTCATTTGCTTGATTTGCCAAATGCACAAATCTTTTCCACAAGCGATGGAAAAGATTTGTGAATATGGCAAACCCATCAAATCCACGTACACACATTTGTGACATTTGTCAATACTTTGGCAGTGCAATTCAAGTATATTTGTTCATATGCAGACCTAACTTATTATATACGGTTATAAAAATTCTTGATAAAAAAAATGTGTAGTGCTTATATCAATATTAACATATTTTTTTTTTTAAATATGTTAATAAATTATGAAATAGAATTTAATTCTTCCAATTTGCAAATAGGCCTATACTATACGAAGCCTTTGAGTTGAAACTAGGTTTTTTTTTTTTTTTTTTATTTATTTATTTATTTATTTATTTATTTATTAACATACCAGGCTATAGTACTTTTATTGTGAAA
>JABUQX010138332.1:17500-20000 GCA_015478945.1 Trachelipus rathkii
TTCTTTCAACATCGACCGAATGACACGGATAACTTTGGTAGGAGAATTTGTTGATTACTAACCAAAATATCATCACTAATATGCATCGAAAAGAAGAGCTGGGGGGTGATAGGAGTCACTCCCCAGTCCTAATACAGTTCCATGTAGGAAGTGGCGTTGAGATTGACGTTTTAGCTGCCTTTTATCACAGCAGCGACTTGCACATTGGTGGAGGAAATTTTCTTTCTTGCTTAAAGAATTTGTTGACATGAAAATCTTCTTATTGTTTCCCGTTCATCTGCAACACCAGCTAGCAACAAGTTTTCTGGATGACAAAAATAGGAGCTGTTTAGGAGCACTGGAGAAATGATGTTCTAATCCTCAGGAGAAAGTTTTTGTACCTAGTGATACCATAAGTGAAAAATCTTTGCACCACCTTGACAGAAGGGATGGGAGCGGATATAGAACCATATGGGGGGCATAGAAGTTCAGTAAACGGAATCGTACCAAACGCCTCAAGATCAATCAGATTGCGGACTTCTGTGAACGTACAATCGAAGCGTCTGTTAGCTTTAGTCCTAGGCCACCTTGCATGGCTTGTAAAGCACCCGGCTTGCAGTTTTCAAAATCCCGCATATTTTATGCTGCTGCATTTCTTGTACCCCTTGCTGATTAATAACAGATTTTAGTAAATACAGCTGGTCAGAACTTAGATCTTTCGTAAACTGTTTCAGGAACATCAACTACAGAGCCTGGAATTGTTTGAAAATTAATGATGGGTTTGGTCTGAGGATCAAATGAGAGCAGTTTGGTTATAGGTCCTCATGTGACGATGGGCCAGTTGTCTTCCCATCAGACAACACTAAATAACTTCCTGAGTGGCAGTTCATTAAAATGCAACATGCATATGAGCCATTAAAGTGGTCTTTTAGAAGTAACTCCAACAGTGTGATTATTCCATTCTTGTTACCCGTATTCACAGGAGTTCCATCACAAATCACTGCTCTTAAAGTCTCTGTAGATCTTGTTCGTTCAATAATACCCAGAATTTCATTAAAAACATCTCGAGATCTTCCTGAGTTAGGACTAGCGAGATAGATGTAATTTGCATCTGGAAATGACACAAGCACGTAATGTTCTTCTCTAACTTTTCTACGCACACCTTCAGTATCGACAAGTGTTTCATCTATTTTTCCATCGAAACCAATGCAGACCATACCTCTGTGTTGCAGCAAATGCTCCTCTGACTGTTTGTCTCTCCATTATTTTCTTTGGCGTTGTAACTTACTTGGATCAACAACGTTTTTTGGTGACAGAAGTCCGAGGTCCCTTGAGGGCAGCATTAACTATGAGACATGCATCTCTTATTGCTCACATTTGTCCTCTCTAATGCTTTACACAACTCAGGATACTTGGTTTTTATTTTGAGGGTGACATTCTTCCATTTCTTCTGATTCCTAAGGGAAAATGATTCTTCTGAGCACATCACTCTCATGCCTGATAATCACTGACTTACAGCATTTATTTGCGTATCTTTGTGTCATCATTTACTTCAACTGTCAACCGGTTTCCTTTTCGTTCCTAAAGTTTTCATCTCTTTCTCTGTGCTTTTCATGTCCAGCTTTCCTATTATGTGCGTCTTGAGTGTTTTTTGAATCAAGCACAAATTTGCATTGCCAATACATGGGTTTCTTTTCATTGGGGACATGAATTGATTACGTTCAAGCTATACCATTATGAACACACTTGCACGCGCTAATGTCGAAGAGACGACACAGCGACGGCATGTTATCAAGTTATGATAGAGAAGATTGAGTATTTCATGAATATTTCATCAAGTCATTGAGCATTCACTATTAGTCTCTTCACTTTCACTATAACACTTTCAAATTCTATTGTTGGAATGCCTGCTTTATTGTAAATGCCTTTAACTTCTGTTGCCACTAACTTTGCTAGATAAGTAACACTGGCATCTTTGTTGACTACTTGATGGAACTTGTAGGCTCTAAAAACATCCTCAGCCAGTGGTAGCTGATTTTCGAAAAGTGGTTGTGGATAACCGAATATTGCATGCCTGTCTTTATGCCTTGTTGCACATGCCATGATACGTCTTGCAATAATAGTAATAAACACTGCACCCACAGGACTTATCTCAAACGTCGAATAGTCTGGATCTGAAATGAGACAGAAATAGCTCTCAATTAGTATTAAAACCAAATTTTGAAGAACAAAGCATATAAAATTCATAACTTAAAAATAGTAAAAAACGATGTCAAAACCCTTTTGAAAAAACTAAAGTTGGGCCCCCTAGACATTAAGTAAATGCAAAAGGATTTTTTGTCCCACTACAGGGAAGCCAAGGAGCACTTTGACCATGTTTGGTTATCCCACAAAAATTCAACCCAGCTTAATATATATATAATTTATATAGTAAAAACAGACTAGTAAGACTATACACATCTATAATATAATATATATATATATATATATATATATATATATATATATATATATATATAAT
>JABUQX010138333.1:7500-10163 GCA_015478945.1 Trachelipus rathkii
ATTAATTATTATTATTATTATTATTATTATTATTATTATATTATTATATTATATCTTATTATTATTATATATTATTATTATATTATTAATTATTTTATTATTATCTATTATTATTCTTTTTATTATTTTTATATATTATTATTATTATTATATATTATTATTATATTATAAGAATAATATTACTGTTAATAATTCTTATAAAATTATTATTAATTATTATATTATTCATAATTTATTATTATTTATTATTATTATTATTATTATTATACCAATTTATTATATTATTATTTTATTTTTGTTTATTTTTAATTTTATTTTTATTTATTTTTATTATTATTTATTATATATATCATTATATTAAATTATTATTAATCTTATTATTATTATTATTATTATTATATTATTTTATTATTATTAAATTATATTATTTATTATTATTATTATTATCTGTTCTTATCGAACGTAATATTATAATATTATATTATCGGAAACTGATTAATTGTTATTTTTATTATTATTATTATATATTATTATATTATTATCATATTATTATTAAGTTAAGAAATTTAGATCTGGTTATTATTATTACTATTTTTGGCAAGTTCTTTCTATTTTCTAAATAATTTTCATCTCAGAAAAAAATATTATTAAGCGACTATGTCTGAATAAAAAAGATGTTAAAGTCTTTAATATTGCACCAATATTTCGTCTGTATACTTCAGGCGTGATCACGGTTATCTAACTATTTATTATGCAGTTTACAAATAATAAATTTCAAAATATAAATAATCTAAAATTTTACATTAACTTTGAGTAATAAAAAATAATTTTAATGAAAAATCAAAAAAAGGTTACATTTAATTTTGCAAACAGTTATTATCATGGATATTCGTTCATTTCATTAAATTTCACATTGATGCCTGGCTTAAGTTTTTTAATAAAAAGAGATTCTTCTATACGAAGATAGTTATAATTGCCAACTTGAAATATGGTTTTAAAACAACTAGCAATATCAACTGTACTATATGGGATTTGTGCTCCGTGTGTAAAGCTCCCATATTTCATTGGGTTTATACCTGTGTTGCATAATTCGAGTTCTTAAAGTGTTAGTTGTGTATCTCACATAAGAGGAATTACATCTTACTTCTTTGCAACTAACTTCTGCAATCCTCTGCAATCAGTCAAATATGAGGACACCCGTCTCGGATTGTGGTAGCTTCTTACATGGACACTTTTTTTCCAGACTTAACATGTTTCTTTACAATTATGTTTAATTTTTGCTCTTCTTTTGAAAAGTTTGCCAAATTTAATGAAGTAAAAAGTTTTCTTTCTTTCCATGTCAACTGAAATTTTATTTGAAGTTAAAATGTCATTATTAGTTCTTTTAATTTTATTTTAATTTTAATTTTAATTTTATGACATTTATAGTTTTTTAATAACGATTTCTATTTATTAATTAAGTTGTTAGTTATTCTTATCACCTCTGTGTTAAAGAGTTCCCACATTGAAGTGATTTTAATAATTTAATAATTTAATAATGATGTCTTAATAATTGATAGTTTTTAACCTTCGGGTATATTAGAATCATAATTTATGCATAAACCTTTAACATTACCTCTCTTTCGACTCTACCATTTTTAAAACAAAGTAAGACATCTATGCATGCCAGTTTTGGATTTTTAACTTCATAAGCGAAATTTAGGACGGATAGTTAGTTGTTTAAGTCTTTTTATGAAATTTTTTAAGTGATTTGAACTTTCAAATATGACAAATGTGTCATCGACGCATGTTCTAAATATGTCTTCGGATTAAATATGTTATTTTCATTCACTATTTCATTCGTAATTTGGTTTTTAATGATATTAAAGGTCAATGTAATAAAAAAATATAACAATTATGAATGAGGAGCTTTTAATATAATATATATATTGTAAATAAATATATATATATATATATATATAATAATATATTATATATATAATATATATATCCTGTAATATATTATATATATTAATATATATATAATATAATATATTATATATTATATAAATATATATATATATACATATATTAATATATATATATATATATATATATATTATACTATTATATATATTGTAAGTTAATAATATTAAGACAAAACAATTTCCAGGTGACAGGATAAGTAAACTCTTTATTAACATGATTTATTGAAACAATACTATTCAATCTTTAACAGAAAAAATAATAAGACATTAATCGGTAGCGTAGTACTTCAGGTAAGATTTTAATGCACAAAATGTGACGCGTGGCCTTGAATGAGCAGGCAGGATGGTGACTTCGGAGTTAGCATGAACAAGTTCGACACACAGGCCCAACAATAACTCTTTGAACCAAAATCTAAGGACTGAATACGGTAAAGACTTAATTCGTTAAATGTACGGGAGGGAACCTAACACCAGCACCACTGAGTGTATAGGATTGGAACTCCAATGAGTTGGGAACCAGTACCACTGAGTTCGGGGAAGGCAGAAGGCCTGATAGCCGAGACTATCTATTGGGACCTCTCACCAGCACCACTGAGTGAGTAGGGGTTGAACTCCAGATCCACTGAGAGTCCTGGAACTCGTAATGAGTTGGGAACCAGTACCACTGAGTTCGGGGGAGGCAGAAGGCCAGATAGC
>JABUQX010138334.1:0-7500 GCA_015478945.1 Trachelipus rathkii
TTGGGACCTAATATCACATTTTTGTGAAAAATTATATATATATATATATATATTATATATAATTAATAATATTATATAATATAATATAAAATTCTATATATATATATAACGCTTACACGTGTGTCAGTAGTCAACAGGAAGGCGAAGGAGTGGTTGATAAGTAATACTTTATTGAGGGAGCCAAATAGTTTTGGGGGTTTCACTAGGTTTGCCTTAAGGTTTCCTAATATGAGAAAGAAAGAGATTTAAAAAATAGTTTAGAGGCGAAGAGGCATTTACTCCACTACATAAACCTGTAGTAAAAAAATTTCTTACGCGGAAAAACCATAATTCCGAGCTCGAATGAGTGGTATGAGTTCGATTTAACTGAAAATGATTAAATATGGTTCTTATAATGAAGGATTTCAAATCCATACTTTTTACTATTGACGTATAACTCTAGATACTGTGGTTGAACCCTTAAAAGATAAACGACAGACTACATTCTGCCACTGCTAGTATATAGAGCTTGATGCGTAAGGCCCTCTAAAACGATCTATGAAAGGTTCAGGAATGGAATTCCAAGTGTCGAGAGTTCAGGACATGGACTGGGAGTATGGTATATAAAGCTATTACAATAACATTTCATCGTAAAACAAAGCGGCTATAGTTGAAACCTAGTACTATTACTATTAAAGAACGCTTGCATAGGTATTTTACTAAAATGATACTTTAAATATATGTGATATACTGGACTGCGATCTGACTTATTCTACTAACAGGATCTTACCAATAGACTGAATAAACAAAGACAGACCCTTTAGAAATGTCAAAAAGCTCATGAAGCCATACGTGAACTCACATCATGTATGAAAAAGAAAATCGAAAATAAGAAATGATAATTCAGGAAATAGAAGGTGAATGAACTATGTATAGAGTAGTATCGAACTAGACGAAGCTTTGGAAAAAGGCATGATGAACGCCGGATACTGGCTATTACTGATTTTTGAAAACTGCAACAAGAATTCCGCCATTCCGGTCGTGATGTTCTTATAAATTCATACTTCAATCTGGAGGATTTATGAATGGTGAAAAGATAAAGGTGGATTTTAAAAACAGGAAATACAGAAAGTAAGGTTTAATCCTAAAAGTAACGTATATAAAATAGAAAAAATATTGGGTTCAAAGGGAGGGCCCTGAAGCTAAACAGTATTTGTTGAAATGGGTGGGGTACCACTGCTAAGTTTAAATACTTATATAGAAAGCAAGTGAAATTAAGAGACTATTACATCATTTGGCAATTATAATCATGGCAGGTGTGAAAGGATCCATTCTATTTCTCTCGCAAGATTTTAGCTACTTGCATTTAGACGATTTTGTTAAACTCTCGATTTTCACACTTATCATATGGAATCTATCAACTTGCAAGATAGGTATTATCGTGTAAGAATTACGTGCACTTCTATTAATACAGACATAGAAATTTACCTACATCTTTCTGGAATGGGGTGACAAAATGTATGAATGTGTGAAACATATACAAGTGAAAGATACTCATTAACTTAGAAGGACTACAATTGCTACAAAGCTGAATACGACTAAATTTGGTACAAAAGAATACTTTTTTGAAGAATTTGTTTTGAGGAGGGCATATTTTAAATTCGTACGGGAAAGTTTTAGTTATTTAAACGATCTCTTTTCATATGTGTATCTGTGTATGGCCAATGTTGTTGAAACTGTTATGCGTACCTATGAAGATGAAAGTAATAATATCTTTAAGATCAAAGTAAGTGTAAACCTGCGAAACCGTGATATGTTTTTTCTCAAACGATCACCATGGCAACCTAAACATAGCCGTAAACGGATGGTGAGTTTGGATATACTTCATGATATCCTACTAGTTGAAGAAGGGTTATACTGATCTGTGGAGAAATAACCCCTGACTCGGCATGACAAACGAGAGGAGACCAAAGTATCTACATTATACAGTGTACCCATGCCGGAGACAGTGTTCAAGCCATCCAGGTAAATGGCTTATGTTATATACAATATAATTGATTCATCAATATGTAAGGTAAATACTAAAGCCCTTCGTATTAAGCAGTAGTATAGTTTCCCAAAGAGAAGTAAAGTTATAACATCCCTAATGTCATTATCTTCCCTCTGAAATAGATAAATTTGTTGGACTCTCTGTAACGCCTGCATATAAAAGATGTAGAAGGAATCCCTTCCCGTTTACATACGGGGCATTGTTGTGCAAAGTTAATATTAGAAAGAAACAGATGCAGTAATTACAGCATAATGGATTATATAATATAAGAGGTGTAGTCAGATATAATTTTATCATGTCATTAACAATGCTCTCACAGTGTTAAAGATAGTATAAGAATAAGACACTCCTGTAATAATCGGACGAAGAAAGGGGTTCAGAGGCGTCAAAATGCAGAGGGGGTATGGCCTGGGTGGATTTTTGCCAAGTTATGGAGAAGTGCAAGGCCTCTTCTCAGGAGAGGTGGCGAATATATATGTTAAAAAGCTATAAGAACAGGTTTTGATACTTAGTGTAGATATTCGAGCATTAAAAAGACGTATGGCCGATGTTTCAGATGAGATGTTGGATGGATGTTAAGCCCTAAAAATAAGACGTAAACTGTAGGTTCAAGGTCGAGCGACCAAGAGGATCTGTCAATACAGAAAAAGCTAAGCGAAAAAAAACTCTAAAGAAAAAATGTATTGATGTATTTGCTATTTAATTACTAAATGTTAACTTTTATACGAGATGTGTATTACCTGTATATAAAGTAATTTTTCATGAATAATGTTCTATTATACGACCAGAACATTCGCAACATACAAATGCTTTCCTTCATCCTTGCTAGGTCCTGATGTTGTAAGAGTGAATTGGATCGCTTTCTCCATGAACCTAACATGATTAGGTAAGCGAATCCACACTTTATCATAATTAATCCTATTGCAATTCAATCACCAATCACAGATGTTCCTCTAGGTTCAATATTGCACCAGCACCTCTGACTCAATACCACGATTCAATCTAATGTGTTTTTTTTTTTTTTTTTTTTTTTTTTTTTTTTTTTTTTTTTTTTTTTTTTTTTTTTTTTTTTTTTTTTTTTTTTTTTTTTTTTTTTTTTTCTTTTTATATGTAAAAACGAAATTGGCAAAACCTGATGGTGCAGCTCTTCCTTCGGGTGACGTAGTTATAGTTTATACAGAATGAAATTTCTGTATACTATGTTCCCCTCAGGCTTAAAGGTTCTATCTTAGAGACTTCACTAGGGTGCATCAGCGGCTAATTATCCTTATAGAAGCTATATAGAGCATTTGTTAAATTATTCAGACGACGCTAAACAATCTCATCTCCAATCATGTGGTTTTTATAGTTTCAAAGATGAGGCTGCACACATATAGATAAAGCAGCTAAAGTCATAAATAATACTTATGAATTTTACGGTCGATTAAAGGGCGATATCTTCTCTCAAGAAAGACTCATTCTACCATCTGTAAGAATACTATAAGAATCATTTATACCACGATCAAATCCTAAATTTGCTCTTTAAAATAAAAGTAAGGCTAACTGCTACAGCTGTAGTTCAGAAGCCTGTTTCAACTGCTGGAAGGCCTTCTAGGTTAGAAAAGCAGGAAATTATCACCACAAGCGTTCATCTTCGGAAATTTAAAAGTCGCTTTTTGAATACTACAGCTAATAATCCTATTAACGAGAGCTTGTAACAGATAATTTATATTTCACTCAAGCGATTATCGAGTTAATCAATATCCCTAACATTGAACGGAAATTTACAACAGAAATGTAATAATAGGGATTGTGGACATGAGCCTAACTCAGGGAATTATAAAAAAGTCACCCATAAACAACACCTTTCGGAACTTAGGGGTAATCAAGTTTACATGTGAATGGATTACCTCACGGACGTGATTATGAAATGTTATACAGCGGAGACCTATCTCTCTGTACTCGTCCATTTTACGACTTAATAGCCAATACTGTATCATGTAATGATAGTGGGACAGGTTTAAATCTTGAAGAATACGCAAAGAATAGTAATTTATACGCCTATGATCTTACTGCAGACCTTTCAGCTTGTAACCCTATCATTTAAACATTTTGAAAAAGGGCACATTAGGACTAAGTCTCTCTCTTTTGGATCAAGTCTACAATCACCAATCACTGTAGTGGTCATCTTGAACCATATCTCAACCATTGAAATTGACAAGTACCGCAACGTGGCTTTTGAATTCAGTTAAGATGAATGAAGAAGGAAATAAAATCGGTGTTTAAAATGAACCTCGCTTTTTAGGAGTGTGCTATTACGAAATAAACTCTGGTAAAGTTGGAGAAGGATACCTGCTCGTATTCCAATACCATTCGCCTCGTCCACATCTCCTCAACAGGACATTGGATTTCCGTTTATAGAGCAAAAGACGATACTGTTCACATAATTGGTTTTCTTTGAACTTAAAATTTATATTAAATAATCAATATATATCATATTATTTTTAAAATATAATAATGTAGGCTGTGTAAAAACTATGTCTTACCCCATTCAAATCCTTAATATCTAATTTTAATGTGGAACTCTCTTGTATTTATTTCATTATATGCTTTCAATTATATGCTTGTAAATATATTTGATGCTAAAAATTTATGTCAAATGATTTTATAGTTTCTAATTATGTAATAAATGCTTTAAATAAAAAATGCGAATTTACTACCCTTAAAACTCGTATATATAAACATAAATGTTTTTAATAAAATTTAGTACAATTTTAGTAAAATAAAATGATTATATAAATAGACACATACTGCGTGATGTTTTTCTTAACATTACAATTTTTAAAACTTTATAAATAAAGTATTAAAACAAAAATAAAAATAGAAATAAATATAATAATAAATAAAAATAAATAAAAATATTAAAACAAAAATAAAAAATATAAAAGAAAACAATGTTAATAAACATATGAGTTAAAGCAGTAAATCAGTAAAGCAGTAAAACAAAAGCCTACTAATCCCTTTGTGTTGCTAGGCAAAAGCGTTATTGATTTACTGTTTCACTGCTTTAAGTATGTAATGTATGACATAATGTTAATAAATATATATTAAAGCAGAAAGCAGTAAAACAAAAGGAAACTATCCCTTTGTTGCTCAGGCAACAGGTTATTGATTTACTGTTTTAGCTGCTTTAAGTTTTTTTTTTAAATGTTTTAATAAAAAATGTTTAAGTGAAGTAAAATGAATGACTCATAGTATATTTGAAAAGAAATTCTTTGAATAGTTTACATTGATATCATATTTATCGTTCGCACTGTAATATTGCGCCTGCGGGCGCACGCGGCTGCGATTACGCGGGAATATTGCACCTGCGGGCGCACGCGGCGGGGTCACCTGCGGACGCGGACTCAGAAACGTTTGCGGGCACTGCGTCAAGTTGTGTAACTCTTTTAGATAAATTCTGTCATGCTAGAAGTGTTAGAAAAAAGGCTAATTCATACTAGGAAGCATCCTACAAACTTGTGATATACACCAATCGAATCCTCACACCTTATAACCTAGGGGTAGACACCCATATTAGGACTATTCTAGGCTCAGGGGAGGCTAGAAAAGACTTGAAAAAAGTGGCACTATGTGGCACTCAGGTGGCACTATGTGGCACTCACTTGGCACTATGTGGCACTCACTCGGCACTCATTGGCACTCTTGGCCACTCATTGGCACTCATTGGCACTCACCTGGCACTTGCACCTAGCCACTCATCTAATACTCATTAGAACACTAATCGGGAACACTATAAGAGTACTCCTTTACCGGTGATTGAAACTATCAAGTTGAAACGTAAAAGTTGAACCATAATAAATCTGAGTCATCAAAGACTGAACCATCAAATATGAGCCGCCAAAGATGAGTCATCAAACAGATGAACCATCAATATAGGTGGCATCAAAGATGATGTCATCAAAGCTGAGTCAGATGAGCATTCAAAGATGAGTCATCAAAGTTGAGGCATCAAAGCTGAGGCATCAAAGTTGAGCCATCAACGTTGAGGCATCAAAGTTGAGGCATCAAAGTTGAGCCATCAAAGCTGAGGCATTAAGATATCGAGTGTGTGTGTGTGTGTAAGTGTATCTGTGTGTGCGTGTAAGTGTAAGTGTCTATGGGTGAGTGTAAGTGTCTATGATGGGTGTATGTATGTGGGTGTGAGTGTATCTGTGTGTGAGTGTAAGTGTAAGGGTGTCTATAGTTAGTGTATAGTGTCCTATGGGAGAGTGTAAGTGTAAGTGTCTATGGTGGGTGTAAGTGTCTATAGGGTGGGTGTATGTGTCTATGGGAGAGTGTAAGTGCCTATGGGGGAGTGTAAGTGTCTATGGATGAGTGTATAAGTGACTATGCGGGTGTATGTGTGAATAAGCGTCATAGTGTGTGTGTATAAGTGTAAGTTTAAGTGTCTATGGGTGAGTGTATGTGTGTATAAGTGTCATAGTGTATGTGTGTATAAGTGGTGTGTAGGTTTAGGTGTGAGTGTAAGTGATACATATATGCAGCCCTTACTTGAGACGTGTTCGCATCATAATATATATATATATATATATATATATAATATATATATATATATATATATAATTATATTATCGCATACCTATATATATATATATATATAATATATAGATATATATATATATATAGTATATAATTATTATATTATTGTTTATTATTATTATTATATATTATTATTAAATATTATTATTATGTATTTTTATTATTATTATTATTATTATTATTATTATACATGCTGTTTCTGGTGTGTATCTGTGTTTGGTGTGTGTTGTGTGTGTGTGCGTGTGTATAAGTGATACATATATATGCATACCTTATTTAGCACGTGGCGCTTTTCACGGGTTCGTATATATATATATATTATATATATATATATAATATATAGAGTATATATATATATATATATTATATATATATATATAATATATATAAGTAATATATAGTATAATATATATAATTATATATCTATATATATATTATTATATATATAATATAATAATTATTAAAAATATTATCAATTATTATATTATAAAATTATATCTAATTATTAAAATTATTATATATATATATAATAAATCTGGGTTTAATGCTATATAGACTTTAATAAAAAGATCCTTGTATCTCAGATCTTAGCTTGGATCTGTGGGCTAAATGCCCTGTACTTGCCAGAGTGGTAGGGTGTCGAGTTCTACCTGGGTTTATATTTTTGAATTATGACCCAAGGTCGCGGGCAGGTAGAGACGTTAAGGCGTGAGTCAATAAGGACGGCTAAGAGCAGACGATAAGGGACGGTGGAAAGTAGTGAGTCATGGCCGGGCATGTGTGTAGGTGTAGGTGTAGGTGTAGGTGTGTGTGTGTAGGTGTAGGTGTGTGTTCAAGTTAGGATAGATACATACATGCCGTTCAAGTTAGAAAAGATTACATACATGCGT
>JABUQX010138334.1:15000-21800 GCA_015478945.1 Trachelipus rathkii
ATAGTGGTGAGTATGCTGGGAATCGACCGGCTGGGGGAGACCGAGGAAAAAGTGGATTGAGTCAGCAAAGGGATTCCTGGAGGAGAGAAATCTGAGTTTAGCAGAGGCGAGAAGAAAGGTGCATAATAGGAGTGAATGGCGGTGTTTTGTGAGAGGGTATGGTTGTGGCCCACCTGGGTTAAGGGATGAACCCTACATTGGCGAGATGCCATAGTGAGGGTCCGTCCGTGAGTCTGTCCGAGATGGTTTGGAACTGGAATGACTGCTTTGACTCTGGTGACGCTTCGGCTTCTGCCGATAAGGTGGGAGCTGTAATCGTTGATGGGATGAGCAGGTTCATTCCTTCTTCGACTAAATCTTTCTCTCCTCATAATCCATGGTTCGATCGTACTTGTTCTCTGGCCATTCAGGCTAGAGACAGTGCGTATCGGGAGTGGAAAAATTCTCATTCTCCTATCACTCTTGCTAATTTTCATTCAGCTAGAAATCGTTGCAAGGATACTCCTTGACGAGCAGCGGGCTTTCATCAAAACGAAAGTGCGCGCTTACCTCCTTGGCTCTCCTACTGACAAATCTTTCTGGCATCTTGCCAAAAACATCTCTAACAAGTTATGTAAATCTACCTTTCCTCCTCTTATTCGTTCTGATGGTTCTGTTGCTAATTCTCCAACTGAAAAGGCCAATCTCTTCGGCTCCTATTTTCCTCTAACTCAACCCTGGATGATTCTGCCATTAATCTTCCTCCTCCTTCTTTCTCAGGTGTCCTATGCCTTGCCTGTATTACATTTGATCGTGCTGGGCCCTAGAAATCATGTGAAAGTTAGGAAGGCGGGTGGCCCGGATGGCATTCCTCCCCGTGTTTTGAGGGAGTGTGCTTCCGTGCTGACCCTCCCCGTTCAACTATATTTTCTGTCTCAATACTAACACTTTCCCTCAGTGTTGGGAAGCACGCACATGTCCAACCGATCCCGAAAAAAAAATGATGCTGCTCTAATCCTTCTAACTATCGCCCTATAGCTCTCACTCTGTATTCTATCTAAGATCTTGAAACCCTTCTTAACTCATTTCTTAGATCATCTGGAATCTCATTGACTTCTTCCGATCGAGAGTACGGCTTTCGGCACTCGAGGTCTACTGGAGATATACTTTCCTATCTTACTGATTTATGGTTTTCCCCCCTTAGGAACTATGGGGAAACTTACGGGGTGGCGCTTGACATATCCAAAGCATTTGACTGGGTATGGCAGGCGTCACTGCTCTCCAAGCCCCCCTCCTTTGGGTTTCCTTCTTTGCTTATGTCTAGTTTTCTCTCAAATCGCTCAATATCGGCTGTTGTTGACGGGGACTTCTTCTTTTCTGTCAATTGTGGTCCCTCAGGGTTCTGTCTTATCTCCTACTATATTCCTTTTCATTAATGAATTTCTCACCTGCACATCTAACTCTATCCACTCGTAGTATGCCGATGACGCGACCCTACATTCTTCAACTCATTTCAATTCTGCTCCTTCTTTTACTTCTAGAATTGCCTCTCGTCTTAATCTTTCCGATTCTATTGTCGCAGATCTGGATAGAATTTCCGGGTGGGGTCGTCTGAACCTTGTGAAATTTAATTCTTTAAAAACTCAACTTCTACAAATCTCCCTCGCTAATGCATCCTTCAACTTTCCTATCTCTTTCGACGGTTCTCTCGTCTCTCCTGTCCACAATATAAACATCCTTGGCCTTAACATTAACAAAAAAATGTCTTGGAAACTCACATCACACGGCTGTTGAGGGCGGGCCTCAAAGAAACTGGGAATTCTGTTTAGACTGCGAGACTTTTTCTCCTCTTCTCAGTTACTCCAGTTATACAAGGGCCTCATCCGCCCTTGTATGGAGTACTGCTCTCATATCTGGGGGAGCTCTGGTTTCACTCGGCTTTTGGACAGGGTCGAGTCAAAGGCCAAAAGACTTATAAACTGTTCCGTACTTTCCAGTTCACTTGACCCTCTGTCTTTGCGGCGCGATGTTGGTGCTTTATCTCTTTTCTATAGGTACCGCAGCGGCAGATGCTCGAGGGAACTTGTAACTTGCGTACCACCACCTTTACGACGCCCGCGTAGCACAAGGGGTGGTGTGTCTGCGCATGAGTTTTGTGGGGATTTTGGTAACTCCAGGCTAGTTAGCTGCGGTGCTTCCTTCTATCCTGCCACCTCTGTTCTGTGGAATTCTCTTCCATCTTCTGTGTTTTCTGCTGAATTTAATCTCCCTCACTTCAAATCTTGCGCATGTGCTCATCTGCGTAATTTGCGTTAGTTGGTGAGCTTCTGAGAGTAGCAACACCCACTCCTTGAATAGGGCTCCGCCCGTGAGTGGTGGTGACAACTATATAAAAAAAATTTTTTTTGGGAAAGAATAGATGATAGTTGGTCGGTTAAATGGATGTATAGTGGTGAGTGTGCTGGGAATCGACTGGCTGGGAGACCGAAAAAAAAATTGGATTGAGTCAGAAAAGGAATGCCTGGAGGAGAGAAATGTGAGTTTGGCAGAGGCGAGAAGAAAGGTGCATAACAGGAGTGAATGGCGGGGTTTTGTTAGAGGGTATGGTTGTAGCCCACCTGGGCCAAGGAATGAACCCCACATTGACGAAATATCATAGTGAGGGTCCATCGCGGTCCCGAGAAGCTCTAGGGGGATTTTTCTGACGGCGAAGAGGTCTCACTAATTGTTATAAAGGGGCGGTAAGGCTGGGCTTTCTTTTCTACTTGCTTCATATTCTTCTACTATTTTTCTGTTTCCGGTGCATGTTACGCACCTTACCTCCAGTCTTGGGAGAGAAGATGGGTGATGATGGTGATGATGATGATGAAGATGATATATATATATATATATATATATATATATATATATATATATATATATATATATATATATATATATATATATATATATATATATATATATATATATTTATATATGTATATATATATTTATATATATGTATAAGTATATATATATATATATATATATATATATATATATATATATATATATATATATATATATATATATATATATATATATATATATTATATAAAATATTTTTTTACTTTATTTTTTTTATTTGTAACTTGATACCATGTACTTGTACTTGTACTTGAAACAATTCTAGAGTACTTGTACTTGTACTTGTACTTGAAAAAATGTACTTGAACCCAAGCCTGATATATATATATATATATATATATATATATATATATATATATATATATATATATATATATATATATATATATATATATATATATATATTATAAATTAAATACACTAAAAGTTTTGAGCTGGTTGAAAGCCAGTGAGTAGTTAAAGAAATAAATGACTCGTTTGAATATTTAGCTATCCATATATCTGTAGTAAATGATATCTGATCAGCCTTAGATAACTTCTCGAATACTGCTGATCTCAATTTACTGTATGAAGTTGGTAACATCATCTCTACAAAAAAATATTTTCTACTAGAAATAAGATATTTTGGTTGAAGATGGGCAACAAGTTCTATGAGTCCCTGCTCTTCAGTGATTGTGAATGGCTGGTTACTCATTGCAATAAAATTTATTATTTTCTGAAGAATTGCCTGTGATTTGGGGTCATTGATATGGCAAATTTTGGGGAAGAAATTTTCCTCAAGACTCACTTGTTTCACGGCTTCGATCTTTCGCTATTTTGGGGTGTCCAGTGTTCTAGAAAATACAGGATTCTCCCTTTTACTATCCAAATTTTTGACTTCCAGATATTCTCTTCGGTGATGATTTTCCATATGTTTATGAAGTGGCGTTGTATTAAATGTTTTTGGTGAACTACCTAGTTTTATTTTTTGTGGCATATTTTACACTCTATTAAAGATTTTGTAACATTATTAATAATAAAAAAAATCTTTTACGAATGATGGCATTTTAAAACAATTTTGTGAGGTTATTATTATGACAAATCTGTAATCAATTAATGAATAAAATCAATAAAATCTTTATCAAAATATATATATATATATATATATATATATATATATATATATATATATATATATATATTTTAAAAATATTATAGTTTATATATATATATATATATATATATATATATATATATATATATATATATATATATGGCCAGCGTTTAGATTGTCCGTCATATGTATCTTAAAAACTATTAATACTACAGTAAAAAGGAATACATTTTCGGAATCAGCGTAAAACGTTAGCCCTGAAACGTATAATTAATGTAATAAATGAGTAATAAATAACAATTAATATGTTCGTGTAAAATGATAAATTCTATCAAAAAATCTGCAATCTCTAAAAACAGTTCATTATAACGGGGTCATAAATTTGTAACGGGGTCTGTAACGGGGTTTGAATAGCAAAATCTCTTTCTCGTGCACAAAATTAAATTATATATATATATATATATATATATATATATATATATATATATATATATATATATATATATATATATATATATATATATATATATATATATATATATATATATATACGGCACACTAGGGTTTGAGCCGACGGGAACATAGGGGGATATTTCCAGCACCCCTGTAGGAGGCGGAGGTCCCCATGACACCCAACAAAGAGTGGGCCCGGAGACCTCTCCCGAGGGGGAAACAATCCTACCTCTGTGGCCCTGGAAGGCTGAGAGACCCCGACTCCTGCCATCGGGGCGGTATACCCTTGGGTATTCTTTAGTTTTAAACACCACCCATTATTTAAAGGGCAACGTAAGGTTACGTTAATTAAAATAAGTTTAAAATTACTCTTCTACATTTTATTAACTTTTTTAAAAATCGCTTTTTTTTATTTTTTAAAAGTTTTCCAGGACTAACTCTTTACGCTGATTCCAAAAATGTATTCCGTTTTACTGTAGCATTAATAGTTTTTAAGATATAACGGACAATATAAATTGCTGATCTATATATATATATATATATATATATATATATATATAGAGAGAGAGAGAGTGATATATATATATATATATATATATATATATAGAGAACAATATATATATATATATATATATATATATATATGATTTTATATTGGAAAGCAGATATAGAATTATTTTTTTTTATATTTCTTTATTTTTAAAGGAAAGTTCATTAGAAATTCCGGTGCGGGCGGGAACCAAAAATATATGTTCCGTACACCCTAATATATATATATATATATATATATATATATATATATATATATATATATATATATGTATATATATATATATATAGTATATATATATATATATATATATATATATATATATATATATATATATATATATATATATATATATATATATATATAAGGATTGATATTATCCCTTGAGGTAGTTAAATTTTCAATTTTCTAAATTTTTATTTATAAAGAAATTATTTGATAAGATTCACATTTTATATACAAGTTTAAATTTATTAACACCTAATTATCTAGCTTTCGTATTCAATGATCGACTTCCTTCTTTAGGACTGAAAATATTTTGTGATTGTTGAATTTCTGGCAACCTGGGGCCTGTAGCACAACAGCTACAAGTTCTACAGTTGTACCACTTGTAATTTTTTACTTATACCTACAAGCCCCGTAACACAAACTCTTTTAAAGACCTGTGCTACAAGTAAAATTATATGTTGTAGACCAAAATACAAGTTTGGCAACATCTGAATTAGGGTCTGCTTTGTGTATTTCTGTATTACGAGAGTCTGAAGGTTTTATATAATATTTTATTTGATTTGTTATATTGCTTTTCTTTTGTTTTTCGTACATTTTAAGCTTAAATTTTCAATAAAATTATAAAAATACAACTTACGAAATAGGGTATGGTTACTCTTTCTACAATTTTGTCAAAATTTGTTTCAATTATTATCATTATTATTTTTTGATAATCGATTTTTTTCATGATTATCAACGATGTAATTTTATAAACAAAATGTACTTTAATTTTAAATAAAATAAATATTATGCTATAGTATTCAAAATAAAAAAATAAAAATAAAATCATCTAAGGAATACAGAAAATTACAATAAAAAGAAAGGTTTTATTGTATATGCACTTGCAAAAAAATTCCTACCCACGTTCTTAGAATTGTACAAATATGCTACAAGTTTTTGTCTTACGTCATCTTTTCTGTAACACAACCTACAAGTTTAAATATTTGTGTTATGGAATTGGTCTACAAGAGCTGTGATTACACTTGTAGCTACAATTTTCAAGTTGCATTCTTGTTACAGAAACTATACAAATGTAACAAAAAATTTTAAAAGATGAAATGACTTTAACTCCGATGGATTTCTGGCAACTTGGTGTTTCTATTTATCGATGACGCTCTGTTCCCAATTTCCTTTCATTTTAAACTTTCTTTAGTATTTTGTTGAGTGCTGTAGACATTTTTAAATAATTATTTGTAGTATCGTCTATGGTTATTTCACCTTTTTGTATATTTAGATTGGTACTATTTTTTATTATGAATAATTCAATGAACTTCCTTTTGTCTGTATATTGTATGGTTTGTATAATAGTCGGGGGGAATCTATATTGATGGTGTGGCTTGAACTTTGCCTATGTTTAACTAGTGCCGAGGTTTGTCACGGTTTAGATCATTTTTATGTTATTGAAATCTAGTAGTGAAATTGTTAGTTTCTCCTATGTATTTGTTGTTACAGATATTGCAATTTATCCTGTAGACTCCTGAATTTTTGTTCTGACTAATATTATTAGGTTTCAATGCATTTTTCAATGTAGTACTATTAGTTTTTACAGTA
>JABUQX010138335.1:0-23112 GCA_015478945.1 Trachelipus rathkii
CCCTTATAAAATCGAAATGTTCGTAAAGGCTGAAATTTGGATATAAGTGTATTGAAGAAGGAGAAAGGAGTCTGAATATGTGAATATAGGGGCAACGGCACTGTGCTGTGGCCTGGGCGGTGGCTTAAACAGTAAATAATGTTATAATAACAGCCAATATTTGTGTTAAAATATATGTTTATAAGGATGTAGATCTCAACTATGATAGTTTCTTGAGGCTCCTCTTCATGACGATGGGGCGTGTCGCCAGCAGGCCCCGGTGCGGCGTGCGCCTCGGCACCACCGGCGCGATCCGACGAAACGGCGCGGCGGCGGCGCCCGCAGGCGCCAGATCCGTCATGGTCGGGCGCAAGAGCTCAAACGTGTTCTGTTTTTTTTACAAAATTTATTATTTTTTTAGCTTTTTACGAGTGAGCTTTTGCTTTCAACCATAATTTATTTCTAGTAATTTATTTTATTCATTTTCATAAATTTTTTTTGTTTTTGAATAAATTTTTCTATGCTTTTCATGTTATAACGTAAAAATTGGTGTTGTTTTCTCAGGTCTAAAGCAGTAAATCAATGTAAATCAAACTCACCATCCAACCACCCTTCTGTCCATCCGTATCTATTGATCTATTGGACTATTGATTCAAGTCAAATTTTTTTATTTAAATTGTTATGTTTACATACCCTAGTCTGCAACTGCAACTGGCACCCTTCACCCAGCCTCCTACCCAGTATAAATATTCATTGATTCTATTGACTATATTGATTCATCATATATTAAATTGACATGGAGCACCTATAAAGCAGTAAATCAGCAAATCAGTAATCAAACTGTCCTCCCCATCACCCTCCTATCCCTTCATGATCTATTTGAGATTCATTGGATCAAGTCATATTTTTTTAGATGAAATTGTTGTTTTACATGTCTTCAAATAAGTAAATTCAGTAAATCAAACGGGCTTCCCACCACCCTCCACTCCCACCTGACCATCTGGGATCTAGTGATCTATTGATCTGTTGAACTGATTGATTCAAGTCATATTTTTATTAAATTGTTATGTTTTTATACCATAAAACAGTAAATCGGTAAATAAAGAAGTATGTCCTCCTCCTCCTCCCTTCCCAATCCATGATCTGTTTGTCTATTAGATCTATAACCATTTATAACATAAAGGCAAACCTTTTCTTATTCATTAGTGATTCAGGTGTCAACCTAGAATGGGCGTTGGTAAATTTAAGGAAGATTCAGCTCTAGCATCAGCCTATGGAGAAAAGAGAAGATAATTTTAAACATGTATTGGAGGAAAGCTTACTAATACGAGGTAAGAAAACAGTTTAGCTCTTATATTTTTAAAGATCAGATTACATGGAATGAACTCTGTCAAATCATTATTGATGGAAACAATAGCTGGTTCGAATATTGCTTGACTTGACATCCGATCTCTCACGTGATTGGAAGAAGGGTCCTGTAGCAGGATGGAGCAGGATCAAACAAGAACTTCGAGACTATTAATTTTCCGAGAATCTTTAATCCAGAATAAACAAAGATTGTCGGATCTGGATAATGATATTCTAATGTCTCCTAGACCAGATGCGAGTTCTTCTGGTACTTCTTTGCATCGGACAGATTAAAGCTGATAAGTAAAAGTACATTACGCGTTCAAGTGCTGGTAGAATAAGAAAAAAAACATCCTTTGAATGGATTAGTTCCTATAATTATTATTACTTTTTTATATGATTGTATTGTTTGTAATTTAAAATAATGTATGTAACCTATGTTATCTTTCTTATACATCTACTATGTCTTTTAGATTTGTAATTTAAAATAGTTAATATTATTTTGTAGTTAAAAACATAAAATATATTTATAAGACATCTAGTTTCATATAAATTTTCAAAGAATAATATAATTTTTATTGTTAACATCATTGTGAGTCATGGAAGCTAAAGGAGGCGGTCAATAAATATTACTTGATGTGAAACAGCCATACAAAGGCCGGTGGTTTTCAGTGTCTGCACCAGCGTTTCCCAAATTGGTTAAAGAATTAAAAAAAACATTTAGAAGAGGATGCTTTTTACCCTTCGTAAATCTATGAAAAATTTCCGACGCGAAGTCACCTTAGATAACGTAATAGTAAGTTGATTTTGACAGATATGATAAAGAAAATCCCACAACGAGATGTATATTCAGACACTTATGGTTATGGGCTTTAAAGGAGCAAAAAATCAAAGACCTGTTGTTGCAGCGGGTCAGAGAAACAGAACTAGATATACAGATATTCCCAAATGGATATGGACATATAAAGGTACAGAGTTTTTAGGCAATGAGTTTCAAGAAATAGTTATAGGGTACTATAAAACATTTTCAGTTAATAAAGCTGCGATAAAAAAAGATACAAATAATTATAAAAGAAAGAATGTATAGCATAGATATTTCACGAAGATGAATACATTTAAATATTTGGATATACTACAAGACCTGGCTTACTCATAATCGTGATCTTATCATAAATGTTTAAAGACATCTCTGTAGAGATGGTGAAGACAAAACCTTCAAATCAACTCAATGGGAAAATAAAAGATAACACGGTGTTAAAGCTGAGATTATGTGAGAGTATCCAGGACTGACGAAAATTTCAGAAAAAGGTATGAAGCAGGATGGTCGAGAGAGTTTTTAAAGCAGATATCATCAGAATCCTGAGAGACAGAAGAACTCATACCATTCAGAGGATTTAGATGGTGAAAAAAATAAAAGGGGGTCTATAAACAAGAAATACAGAAAATTATAGATTTGATCCTTGGCTAATGAGTATAAAGCCAGAAGTACATAGGATTCAAAGGGAAAAATGTGGGCACAAATAGTATGTCAAATGGGTAGGTTACCCAATTTTTAGCTTAATAGTTATAAATGCTATAGAAATAGTGAAACACTGGATTGCCAGTTTTTGCAAATATGGAGAGAAGATCATTTATATTTAACGTTGCTGGGCATCGGCTTCTACGACCCATATCCGGATAATAAAATATCAGACTTTACTAGAGTTATTGAGTCCCATAAAACTCTCGAACGAAAATGTAAGGAAGTAGGTTATGTGAAAGATCGATATTGATGCCTGTATCGAGGCAGTGCCTGATTCACATATAGTTTGAATATTTAGAAGTGCTGAGAATGTTAAAAATGTATTAAAAATTAACAACATATGGGGTTATCTAGAGAGCTGATCTGAGAATATTTTGAAAGATATTTAATAAAACGAGGTCTCTATAAATCTCTTACTGGTGTTCACAGACTTAAACAAACAATTTGAGTCGAGTCAAAGCATAAAGATTGGCAGGGGTATTATAGTTGAATAAAATAGTCAATTAAAGACAAAGTAGGGTTAATCACTTTAAAGTCTCAAGTTCAAAAACCTGAAAGATAGAAGCTTATTTATTTTCCATCATATTGGTTTCGTAAATGTAGTAACTTTACGTGGGGATGACACAAATATTGAGAATTTAACGATATCGTAAAGACCCTCTAAATGGATTAATACGTTATATCCCTTTGCAGATAGTGAGTATGTTAGATGCACCAGCAAAACAATACTTGATATTATTCATTACATTTTGTGTGTATCCTTCAAAGCATGACCCCTGAAGTATGCTTTAGTAGCAGATGATTGTAGGAACCCCAGTATATTGGAGTCACTAAGGCTCAGTTATAAGAGCATATATTTTCTAAAGATTACAGAGTTATAAGTTTTCATAGTATACATCATATATATCTTCCTGAATGCTCATTTTGAGTGAACCCAAGAAAAAGCAAGAGATGTCGAAACTTTGTACCCTGGTCTCCAGCAATGTAAAGTATGCAATAAAAAGAGTTCATAAGTAAAAGCTCAATCAGCCAAGATCAGAAAATACATACCACCATTTATTCATTTCATCTCAACGCCACCTTCTCTCCTTATCTTATGATCACATCCTTAAAGATAATTATTGGATCTAATAACAAATATTGAAACCTCTCTATAACTTTGAAGAGAAATGTGGTTGAAGCTGGTGATTTCGCTTAAAAATAACCTTGACTGTATTGAGAATTAAACCCTACCCGTGGTGTCTCAAGACTTATATGAAGCTGCTAGATTTTGTAAAAAAGATTCTTTGAAACCGCATAACACTGATAGTTTGATATGTGAAACGTAATGGTATCGAATACGGAAAGGTTTACTATAAAGCGTTGGTTATACAAGTCTCTCTTAGATATGTATTACCCTTTAATAACTGATTCATAGTAAACATCATGTCAAGACCTGATATTTTCGCAATTAATAAAAAAACCCATAGATAATAGGAATTGGAAAGTCTTTAAGATTTTGGCGCAGTGCAAATTTAAACGATTTTAAACAATTTCCAGTTTTGATCCCCATACATGGTGGCGTAAGAGTACCCGTCTTACAGATAACCCTTCAAAAGAAGAGGTGAACCACAACCACGATGCTAACAATTTTTACGCCTTGTATTTCATTACCTGCCTACTATTGATGATTATATAGCATCTTCAAAATAGTCTTTGCTTAATTCATTACATTTTTTAGATGTAACCCATCGAGTTGTTACAAAATCCGGTATGGAGATATGTTTATACCGATATTATAGACCATCAGTATGTAGATACTAAAGCCTCTTTGCTAAGAGTAGTTCATTTTCCTAAAAGATTGCAGAGTTGGCACTACCTCAATGTTCACTACTACCTTGAAAAAGAATCAATTGAGTTCATTGATCTGCATTTATATAAGAGATGTAGCTGCAATCCATGACCATTCACAATTGGGACAGCAGTGTATAAAGTACACATAAGCTGAAGCTCCGTTAATATTAATAATAATAATGGAAAGAGAAAGAGTCTCAGGGGTTCAAGAACGCAGAGGACATGGTTTAGGGATTTTTGCTTCTGTTGTTCCGACGAAGGTTATCCCTTTGTTTAAATTAAATATAAATACCTTGCCAAAAAGCAGCCAGACTGGTATGATACTTTCCAGGATTATTATGTATGTGTCGATCCTCGAAACGATCAAAACGTCGATCATTGATGCTTCTTGATGAAATGTTGATGATAAACGAAAATATGATTTTAAGACATTTGGTCAAGGTATAGTTCGCCGTAAAAAACCTGGTAAAGAGGGAACAGGAAAGGACCCAATAGCAGGGTGTACTGATGTGTTTTGTTAATAACGATGATAAGTGGTAACTTTTGAAAGGCTACACCAAATGCTACTTATAGAGTTTGAACCTCTCCTCATTATACGTCAAGCGATTGTACCAGAAAGATGCATTTCCTCCATCCCTCCAGCCCAGATTATTGTGGAGTAAATTGACTCTTCAGTGAACCCACGACTGGGTGTGAGGAATCACTCTGATCAGTGGCTAACCCCGTTCACGCACCACAAATACTGATAAAAATTTCGAATTCCAAGATCTGGGTACCTCTGACCTCAATATCTTTACCTTCGAATGTTTTATATCTGAAGACCAAGTTGGTAAACGAAGATGGTTCAGATCTTATCTCACAGAAACCGATCACATACTATCCACCGAGACAAATTTCCTGTATACATCTTTAACTGAACTTGAGGTGTTTTTTAAATGAAACATCTCTAGGGAGCATCAGCTGTAAGTTACTCCTTATCGAAGTTATATTGAAACTTTGCCTTAATTATTCTCAAGATGCGAAAGAGTCTCATCTTGGTAATCCGTAGGATATTACAATTCTTTAAAGATGAGAAACATAGAACCAACGAATTCAATCTAAAAATAACACGCCGAATATTATGACAAAACGGTGATATATTCTCTCAAAAAGACTTATTCTACCATCAGTGGACACTCACTAGGTTAATCAGATCTAAACCTCAATTTGTTTCTTAATATGTTCAATCAGATCAGCACTGAGAATACACAACTACAGCCCAAAACCATTCTTAAATTACTGGAGGCTTATCTTTATGTAATGTAAAGGAAATTATCTTATTAAACATGAATGAGAAATCTCTTTGGACTATCACAGCAAAATATCCAAATCAAGAGACTGAGACTCAAAATTTTTGACTTAACCAAAAGGCTATCGAGTATTAATATATCTAACATCGTCAATGGTAAAGCTACCCCAGAAGGTAAATACAAATCTGGGTAAATGATTTATCTGGAAACCAGAAAGTCATTAATCACCCATTTCTATCCTAGAGTCATTTGTATGTGAATATCCAAATCCATACGGTCGCATTATGAGATATATATGAAGTACCCCATTCTCAATGTTCTGTGTTCTTTATGATTTATTTGCTAATATCAGAACAGCAGCGATACCAGCACAGGTATCGATTCAAGACTTATGTTGAAAACAGTAATTTATATGGGTACGATCTCACAGCTGATCTTTCTTTCAGCTTGTAATGCTTATCATCTCAATATCGTAAGAAAAGGAACATAGACCTGAATCTCAAATTTGGACAAAGTTTGCACATCCTCAATCTCAGTTCTGGTGTATGTATCCCCAAATCATCGAGATTGACAGAGTTCGAAATATAATCTTGAATTAAGTTAGCATGGAATGAAGAAGAAATATTAAATGCCTTAGAAACGAGGAGAAGATTTTAGTGGTATTCGCTTGTAATGAACTTAGCTCTGTGAAATTAGACACCGACTCTGGACTTATCTTCAACACTTCCCCTAAATAAATATGATAATGATTAATTGATAGCAGCGTATAAGAATAAAAATAATGTTGTATATTTTCTTGACTCTCTGCATTTAGATTTTATTTAGTGAATTATTGTGTAACATCTTTAAAATAATAATGTTCATATATGTTAAGATCCAAGCCCCTTGTACAACCTATCACCTCCCACTTATGCGGTGTATAATTGTATTTCATTTCATTATATGTTTTTTAAACAATGTTTCTTTTAATAAACTTGTAAAGATATTTGATGCTAAAAATTTAAATGTTAACGATTATCTAGTTTGCAATTATGTTATATATTGACTTAAAATAAAAAAAATAATAAAAACTTTTCTTTTTACTGTTTTTAACCAAAGAACTTATTTATACTAAAGAAAAAAATATGACTTAATCAATAGACTAAGATCAATAGGATCAATTGGATCAATAGATCACGATCAATAGATCATAGCTGGGTAGGAGGCTGGTGGGGAGGGTTGTTTGATTTAATGATTTAGGGTGAAACATAACACTAAGAAAAATAATTTAAATCATGAATTAATAGATCAATAGATCAACAGATCAATTGATCAATAGATGTGATGTGGTTGGGATGGTGGTTTGATTTGGCTGATTTAATGTTTAGGTATGAAAACGCAAATTTACGTTATAAACATGAAAAAGCATAAAAAATTTAGTAAAAACAAAAATAAATTAAAAATTTAAATAAAAATAATAATTGAAATAAATTAAGAAAGCAAAAGCTCACCTGCAAAAGCTAAAAATACAAATTTTTATTAAAAAAGAAAACAGAACACGTTTGAGTTCTTGCGCTGGTTTCTATGACGATCGCGTTGCGGGCGCGCTCAGCAGGCGCGCATCCGATGCGTGTCGCGCCGCCTCCAAATGCTGATACAACCGCATCGGTCATGAGGGAGCCTAAACTATCATAGTCGAGATCTACATCCCTATAAACATGAGTATTTTTAACACAAATATTGTATTATTATAACCTTATTTACTAACTTGGCACTGCACCGGAGCCTGTACCGGTGCCGTTGCTAACTCAAACTCTACAGATTCTGTATCTTTCTCCTCTATACATTATCCAAATTTCAGCCTTCATTTAACAGTAAGAATGTGTCTATTTGACGAGATTATGCCCACTGCTCAAGGACCCCACCAAATTTTAGCTCGATACGTTAAGTCTTAACTAGGAGAGTATATATATAGAATATATATATATAGGTATATATATATATATATATATATATATATATTATATATATAAAAGATATATATATATATATATAATATAGATATATAAATATATATGAATATATATATATATATATATATAATATATATAGGTATATATAGTAAATATATATATATATATATATATATATATTTATATATATGTATATATATACATATGTATATAATAACAATAATAATAATGTAATAATAATATTTAATAATAATAATATATGAATACTAATAATAATAATAATAATATAATAATAATAATAATAATAATAATAATAATACTAATACATTAATAATAATCTCACACACACACACACAATAATACAATAATAATAATAACAACGCCAATCTGAATACTCAGTTCGATTGGGTGTCGTTAGCCTAATCTTCACTGAACAAAGGTTTAAATAGCGTATTGATATTTTGCGATTCGCCTGGGGCAGCTATCCCTATGTATACATTCTAGACTTGAAAACTCATAAGTAGCCAACAAAACCAATAACATATACAAAGTTTCAAAGTTATAGTTTTTAATAGTTTTCGAGAAAACGGGTTAGCGCCCAAAACGTACCTATAACTACTTAAATTATTTATTTCACAAAATCACAATCAGTCCTGCAAAAATTGATCTGCCTGAAATTTGTATTAAATCTCCCCCATAATAATTAAAGAATTAAAGTTCCGTACTTTTTCTATTACTGTTTCACTTCTTGTTAAAGAATACCACAGGGCTGTAAATTCCCAACTTGGTCATTTTTAGTGGGCCAAGATGCTGTAAAATTAAAACCCAGCAAAATTTATACTAAACTATACTCAATTATATAATCACTAGTAATACTGGTTTAACCATTTTGATACTTTTTTCCTCCATAAATAGTTACATTATAATCTCTCTCTTTCGGTCTCCCTGAATTGCTGTTTGTAATTGCTGAACAAATGTTATTCCTTGCCATTGTTGATAAATTTCCTATTACAAGATAAACATCTCCTTCCATCAACATTTCTCTGTAATACTACAATAATATGATATTAGACATAAGTTTCCAACAACTTCAGAATTATCTCAATTGAATTTGCAATTATATTTGGGCAATCTAATACAGTAAACGAAGAATTCATCACCTTTTTTTTATTTTTTTAGTAAGAACTTATATATTGAAAAGCCTTAACCCAATATTCTTCATTTAATAGCTAGCTTTATTTTCCAATTTGTAATATTTTAAAAGATTAGAACAAAAGATTCTACAATTTAGTTCGATTTTATGTCTATCTAAATATATTTTGATATATTCTTTAAGAATATCCATATTATGAAATGTACAGCGACCGATATACAAATCTAAAACAGACTTAGTACTTCTCAAATTTTCAGAGGGTTCAAATTTTTAGCACCATATATAATATTTTTAAATTTTTTACGAGATCTTACCAAAGTAAAACCTTTTTTCCTTTATATTTTCTATTAAGCTTTCCTGCTTTTACTTAGCATTTTCAGTCTTATCTTTTATTAGAAACGCACAAACTATTTAAAATAGTCACTTGCCATCTCTTCCATCTTGTTTAGACAATACTTGCCCAGTTTGAATTTTATTGGGATCGTATTCATTCTCACACATTTCAAAAACCACTTCAGCCAATTCATAACTTTCCTCATCTATAAGTTGAAGGAGTCGACGGCACCGGTAAACTGGTTTTCATGCAACCATGACTCTCCGGTAAATAGATACACTTCAAGCTACACAGGCAAAATTGTTACTGATGAAGCTACTAATTGCATGTTGGCATAACAGAGCATTTTCTTTAATGTGATTTCATATTACATTTTCTTGAGTTTCCTATTTTTAATTTCAAAAGATTTCTTTCACTACTTATCATATCTGATGCTACTTTTTTTTTTCACTAGTCTATGCTCTAAGTTGGTGTAACCCTCTTTCTTCTGAAGATAGTTTTATTTCGTCAATTTAGGTTAAAACAACTGCTAGTTTGGTAAAGTGACCTATGTAAGACTGTAAAGTACAAATTTATAAATTTTACCTTCTGCTTGTGTGTGAACCAAATACACCGACAAATAGATCTGTATATCGCCCTTAAGCTATTATCTTCCTTTTTCTCCACTTATTTTTCCATGTCGGATTTGAGTTATCCGCATTTCTGACTTACCAGCACCATAGAAAGATACATGCTTCATAATATTATTATCATTCTTTAAATCATCAATTTCTGATAATGAATTTAAGCATTTATTTTCACTTCCATTAAGTCACCAAAATCTTCAATCCAAATTATAACCAATAACATTAATAAATATATTGTAGTTGACTAGCACCATCCTAGCATCATATGCTAATTGAAGTCAACAAAATTTTTCCCCTTCATAGAGTGTAAATAATATAAATAAAGAAAAATACAAAATAGCATGATATGAATGTTAATTTAGGCGCTCAAATAAATAGTAAAATGTTTCCTAATAATAAATAAAACAAGATATTACCATCTTTGCTAAGGAACAATAATTAAAAGAATTTAAATAATTTTTAACAATAATTAAAACTTTCAGCAAATTACTTTACACAGATCACATATAAAAATTCCAAAGAGACTCAAATTTTACAGAGCCCTTCAAAAACTTTTCTTTACCGTGCTTCTAATTTTAACTCCCATCAGATTTTAAACCAACCTCTTACCAAAGTAGATAGATAGGATGATAGACAGATGATATGAGGAGTTAGATAGACATGGGATAGATGGGATAGAGATGATAGATGATGATGGGACAGATTGATTGATTGATTGATTGATTGATAGATAGATAGATAGATGATATATATATATAAGAGAGAGAGATAGACAGACAGATAGACAGAGAGATAGCTAGATGATAGATAGATAGAGTGAGGATAGATAATAGAATCGATACCCATAGTGGTAAAATTTAGTTCGGGGAATCCCTACCACTACTGGATAAAAATGAATACCAACACAGAAGAAAAAGGCCAAGTATTGATGTTGCTATGGCGAATATATGAAAATTACCTTCTATAGTTCCAGTCAACCACCAAAGTATAGATTCCACTATTAAATAAGTTAATTGAATTAGAATAAAAGCAAAAATTAATCCAAGTTAATGTTATTTTTAGAAATATACTGTAATTAAATAGTTGAAATTAATGTCGAAATGATATTGTTAACATCAACGAATAACAAAGATTTTATAATCTAAAAATATGTTAATATCGACTTACTAGATCTTTTGTTCAACAGAACATCGGGATTGATGTTCATATGTGTAGGAATCAAATAATTATATAAATTCCATAAAGTTACACTCTCTGCAACACACATTGCCAAAAATATTACAGGAAAGAGAAGCGGAAAATACAATTCCTTACGTACCTGTAATAATAACAATTATTATTAATAGTACATTGAAATAATATTATAATGTTTATGCTTGTTTTATATAAAAATTTATTTTAAACTCACATTTTCATTATACACAAATTCTTCAACTATTTCTACTGGAAGTTTCGTCTTGCAAATGGTGCAGACATTCTCTCTGTTGCTGACATTATTTAGGTATAACTCAATGCAGGACCTGTGAATTGCTTTCATACTTCCGCGACAATTACAAGGATTAATAAATTCTTCCGATAAATCATCTGAAATATATTATAAGTATTTATTGTTGCTATTACTGCTGCTACTACTTCTACCAATCTACTACCCCTGCTAATACCATTACTACTAACAATACTACAGTAACTAATACAAATAATGATTATGACGATACTATTATTGCCAAAAATTATACTACTACTACTACTACTACTACTACTACTACTACTACTACTACTACTACTACTACTACTACTACTTCTACAGTAGTGATGGCGGGAGTTGAGAGATCGCACCGATTTCGATATGAAGGAATAGAGATAGTGGCTTCAAACTTGGAATATAATCTATGCATGGGTTAAGCTCGAAACAGGGTAAATTTCATGTCTCTAGGATGTATATAGAGGGGGGTCGCCCCCGAGGGTCGATGCTGATATTGCGCTTACGCCCTTGTTGCGGGATCTGAGCGACCGAAGATTAGGCTTAAGATGAGTTTGGATCGAGCGTGATGACGTAATCTCGTTGTAGACGAGATTACGTCAGCGCGTGAGCGTCTGCGCGGACACACACAAATTTTATTATTACGTCGAAGATTCAATTCCCGAATCGTTATTTTACGCACTCCGACACCATATTCCGCCGCGGTTCCGTCTTCGCATCCGGTTCAGACTCCGAACGACAGCTTGCCTCCGACTCCGAACTTATGCGTATCAAGCTAAAATTTGGAGGGTTGTTAAGTTGATGAGTACCTATTGTATATCGGAAGTTACGACCCCCATGGGTTTCCCCGAAGGGGGACCCTACCCCTTAAAAAAATTAAATGATCGTATAAGGCGAAGATTTGTGAGAGGAATTAGAGTGGTAAGTTCTGAAAGAGTTAGTATAGGAATCTGAGGAGTTGGCTCCGGAACCGGTGCTGTAGCCGCTGCAGTGCCGAGTTAATAAACATTCGTAAACAACAATATTGGTGTCTTTATATATGTTATTGGGTCTGTAGATTTCGAAAATAATGGTTTCAGAATCACATAAAGAAAAACAAATAAATAAAAATAATAAATAGATAAATAAATAAATAAATAAAAATCTCTTATTTCTTTTTGTTTAGAACTTACAAATTTACGTTTTTACATAGCGCCTAAGCATCAATGTAAATCAAGTACCCAATCAAAACTACCATCCACACCTCTCTGACCAGTCGTGATCTATTGATTATTGATGATATTGATCTGATCGTGAATGCTATTGATGATCTATTTAATATTCTATTGATCTTCAAGTCAAACATTTTTACTAAAATGAAATCATGTTTACATACCCTAAATCAGTGAAATTCAGTAAAATCAAACAACTCATCCAACCACCCCTCTCTGTCCATCCTTGAATCTATTGCATCTATTGGATCTATTGATCTATTGAGTTCAAGTCAAATTTTTGATACTACAATTGTCATGTGTTTAACATACCTAAATCAGTAAATCAGTAAATAAACCCACAGTCCAAGCACCCTCTCTGTCCCATTCTCGATCTATTGATTATTGATCTATTGAATTATTGATTCAAGTCGAATTTTTACTAAAATTGTAACGTTTTACATGCCCCTAAATCAGGTAAATCAGTAAATCAAACATCCATCCAACCACCCCCCCTGTCCATCCTTGATCTATTGATCTATTGATCTATTGATCTGAATTAATCTATTGATCTATTGAATGATATGGATCTAAGTCAAATTTTTACTAAAATGTAACGTTTTACATACCCCTATAATAGTAAATCAATACCACCATCACCTTCCACCGTCTCCTGTCCCATCTTGACTATTGACATATTGATGCATTGAGTCTATTGACCTATTGATCTATTGATTTCAAGTCATATCTTTTACTACAATTGTAAAACGTTTTAACATGACCCTAATCAGTTAAATAAAACACCATCCCTGCCACCCTCCTGTCCATTCTTGATCTATGGATCTATTGATCTATTTATTCAAGTCACATTTTCGAGTATCATTTTGGATAAACTAAAAATTAAATCAAGTTATTTAAATAACCAAAGATCAATCAATATATGTTGACGTTACAAAGTTTCCACATTAATTAAGCTTAAACTTAAGCCAAATCCTGAACTATGAATATAACCCCAAACGACAAACCTAACACACGATTGTTCAGGAAAAAATGGTTAACGTTAACAATGTTCCATACGTAACAACAGTAAAGTAACTAAGCAATACATCCAAAAACGTAACTTATTCACACTTGTTCAAGCATCTCTCTAACATAACAATGTTAATTTTACATTAACAGGTAATATTTAACAAAAGATTTACTATAACTAGTGTAATTATCATACAGACCAGCAAAAGAATATGCTAAACGTAACAAAGTTTTAACATGATAAGCAAAATAAATTGCTAGAACTAGAATATAATATAGCAGACGACAAATCTGACCCATCTTAAGCAAAGAATATCGCTAACACTTAACAAAGGGTTCGAAATTATCAAGGAAGTATGAGGTAACTAAACAAGGCCCACAACAAAAACAGTAATCACATTCACACTTTATCAGAACATAATCACCAACATGACAATGTTAATTTTACCTTAACAAAGTAATATTTACAAAAAATTTAGCCATAACGTACCTAACCATCAAATCTATACCTCATGGGTAAGACTAAACAAGTTAACGTTTGTACCGCTCTGTAAAAACAAACGATGAACATGAACATACTGTACACACAGCCCTGAGACAAACCAGACGAAATAAAACAGCGTAAGTCATTAACACTTAGTCATTGAAAGCGAACATACGAGGGGAAGTAAATACAAGTTTTTCATTTTTATAACATATAATTTCATTGAAAAGAGACTATATATAATATTCATAAAAATATAATTACATAAAAACATAAGTTTATTTTAAAATATTTAATTCATCTAATCAAGAGAACATAGAATTCAAGTTGGGTAAGTTCTATATATCTTTCTCTAAAGATTCAGCACCCTTTGAAAGGATGTAAGTAATAGAAATGCTTGCAGCAGCAATTAAACATTTTTTTCTAGCATATTCGATTCAAACAGAGCACTTCATCTGCACCTCATAACAAGAGAGAATTAAATTCATCCAAGCTGAATTAGTTTCATGTACATCCGTCCGTGTATACGTATTATAAAGGAAACCATAATGTTATCGGTGTAAAATAATCATAGACTAACCATGTGCTATACTATTTAAGTCCTCAAGTATGTCCCATCGTTAAGATGCGATGTAATTCGTTTTTTATTTTAATTTAGCAATGCTGTAATATTTGCAGATGTTCGAACTGTGAAACCTAGACATCGTATGTCGTGAAGGTAACACATATCGAGGGTTTCCAAGGTTCTATTGCGTACACCAAGTTTAATATCGGTCACACGCACGAGAAACACTCACGTTATTATAGGTAGACCCCCTTCCTCTCACGTTATCTTATCGTTGGAATCTTTTCCCGCATCATTTGACAGCTCATGGCCAAATTATGGTCAACCATCCTGCTGCAATATTGATAATTTGATGAACTCTTCAAAGCACAAAATGAATAAAGTGTCTAATATTTGAACGCTCTGGATGGAATACAAGACAATGTAAGGTATCCAACTCCGGTTTGACGAATTAAATATAGATGACACATCGTTGGAATAGCGAAGCTCCTCGTAAAGATTCAACAACAGGTAGAGATGCGTAGGAGATGTCATAGTAACGTAGCATACAGCGAAAGAATGTGCCTACTTTGACGGAAATCGTATGCGTAAACCACCCTTAAATTGTAATGAGCGTCTTGATCTTGGAAAGCATAAGAAGAAAGTAAACAAAATTACGAAGTCTGGATTCTGTTATATCTTTAAGGCATCTTCAATCGTTCTCGTTGGACAAGAAGAGGAACAAACAACAACAACAAAAACCAACAACAACGAACACAACAATAACATGACAGAAACATAAGTTCATTAGAGAACTAACTCATTGACATATCTATGACGTAACATTTTCACATTCCATAAAGCTAACATGCATGACCAGAACTTAAGAAATGTTTGTACAATGACAAAAACCTAAACATACCCTTACCAGATAAAACCCTAACATTAACTAAAGTTCCACACTTAACGCCTGTAAAGTAACTAGCACAGCGTACAAAACGTAAACCTATTCATGCTTTTTTCCCATGCATAACTCTAACAAATTAACGTTAAATTTTAGACATTGACATCACATGTAATAGACCAGCAAAAATAATTTGGCCGAACCCTTTCGATTATCACTTGGTTGCTTTGTCAATAAATACTGTATAATATCGCATTTCAAAAAGTGACACAAAAATAAGTTGGGTGAATAATTTGCTCATAGTAAATTGTAATAGTTTACCTTGATTTTAAACAGTAAATCAGTAATCGTAATCAGAGACCACCAGTCACCATCCTCCTACCCTTACATGATCTTTTGACATATTGATCTATTGATTTTACGTCGCATTCGAGTATCATTTCGGATAAACATAACACAGAAAATAAGTTCCTTCTATATACTAACTAATAGAATATATGCCTAACGTAACAGCGCTTTTTACATTAATAAAGCTAACATAACATAATCTGAATAAGAATAATAATGCTAAACGACACTAAACACCATATAACGTGACGAATAAACTACTAACATACCAACCCCCGCGCTGTAACAACAGTAAACTATATAACACTCATAAATACGTAACCTATTCGAGACTTTTTCAAGCATGATCTCTAACATATCCAAGTGTAATTTTTATCCATTAACATCGCGTAATATTTAAACAAAAATTTAGCCAAATAACCATAGTCTAAGCATCAATACTGACAACAAATTATAATGCTAACGTACAAATTTTTTTACATCAACTTGTAATATTTAACAAAATGTAATCATAACCTCTCGTCCTAAATATCATAATCGAGCCGAACGAATAATTGCAAAACAAAGTTTTTAACCAAACACTTAGCATAAAAAATAAAAAGAAATTTATCCTGAAATAGCATAAAAATCACAGTTCTTTGAATAAAATAATCAACAGTAAACGCGCGGTAAACAATTTTACTGATTTTAAAGCAGTAAATCAGTAAATAGTAAATCCATGAGCCACCTCATCCCGCAGTATTGCAATCCCGTACCCAAATTTTCACCAACCGTGCCTACTCGATCTATTCTGGACCTATTGGATTCAGGTCAACTATATTTCGAGTATGCATTTGTTCTTGAATTCACACAAAGCAGTAAATGAACGTATTTATGCTTAACAAAATTCCCTTAACCGAAATGGTGACCCAAGTCTATCAAAGATAACCGCATCCTGTAACTATGAGACAGCTATCTTTCTCAAAGTGTCACTCGCCTAGTTAACGGTCCAATTGAACAGTATAAATAAAGTAGACATGTAGTAGCAATAAATCTCGGCAAACCTCCGCATAATCAACCATCGGTAAAACTTAACCTAGGCTCCACGTTTCTAGACGCACATTCATCGCAGGTAACACCAGTATATCTTACAAAACGCATCTTTCTCTACAAAAATCAGTGTTCCGATTCAGCCAATCCTGTCATAGTATATATTAACTAACGTACCTAACTTACCGAATAAACAGGTTTCATTAACCAAGAGTATCTAAAGCCACACACACATCCGAGAGAAAACCCAGGTGATGAGCCCATTGAGAGAGGTGGTGAATCCGTGAGATGGGGGATTCACCCCAAGGGGTGTAAGCGGGCATTAACCCTCCGAAGGAGGGGTAAGGGCGCTCAGCCTGGCTGATGGCCCGCAAACCACTTTACACCCTTCGGGTGATCCCCCCTCTCAGGATTCACACCCCTTTCAAGGGGCGCATCCCCTTTGGGTTTTCTTCTCGGGATGTGGTGTGTTGCTTTAGATAATCCTCTTGTTAATGAAACCTGTTTTTATCTGAAGTTAGTGTACGGTTATGTTAAATATTACTATGACCAGGTGAAATTAACACTGATTTGGGTAGAGAAATGATGAGTTTTTTAAGATATTAACTGTCTTACCTGACGACTGATGTGTTAGAAACGCTGAGCCCTAGGTAATTTTTGGTGAGTAATGCGGGTTTGCCGAGAATTTTGGCTAATGTCTAGTTTATTTGATACGTTCAAATGATGTTATACTCGAAGCGAGTGACACTTTGATGAAGATAGTGTCAATTCAAGTAGTCAGGATGCTGATCTTTGATAGATGGTACTTTGTTCAAGGAGGATTTTGTTAGATATACGTTTGTACCTGTTGCTGTCCAAATGATACTCGAATATGACCTGAATCATAGTCGTTAGATCATAAGCGGGTGGATGGGTAGGGGATTGAATGGATGGGTGGTTTGATTTTACTGATTTCTGATTTACTGCTTTAAATCAGTAAAATATTACGCTTTACTGTGATAATATTTTATTCATAGAACTTATTTTTATGTTTGTCAGATAACAAAAATTTATTTTTATGTTATGTTTGGTAAGAACTTTGTTATGTTTGCAATTTATTCGTTGGGGATTAGATAATTAGACAGGTTTATGATGAATTTTTGTTAAATACTTACGAAGTTGATGTAAAAAATTTGTACGTAGCATTAATATTTGTTGTCAAATTTTTAGTGATGATGCTTAGACAGGTTATTGCTAATTTTGTTGAAATATTACGATGTTAATGTGTAAATTAACATTGATATGTTGAGAGATATGCTTGAAAAAGTTGAATAGTTTACCGTATGTATGAAGTGTTATGTTAAGTTTACTGTTGTTAAGCGCGGGGGTTTGTTAACGTTAGTAGTTTATTCGTACGTAGGGTGCTGTTAGTTGTCGTTGTACATTAAATATGTCTTGTTCAGGTTATTTTTGTTAAGCGTGTTATTAAATTAAAAAACGTTGTTACGTAGCATATAGCTTCGGATGGTAGTATAATAAGACTGTATTTTTGTGTTATGTGTTATCCGAAATGATACTCGAAATGCGAAGTGAATCAATTTAGATCAATAGATCAAAAAGGTCATGGAGGGAGGGGTGGGATGGGCTGGTAGTTTGATTTACTGATTTACTGATTTATGTTTTAAAATCAGTAAACTTTACTATGATACTTTATTATATTCATACATAAGAACTTATTTTTATGTATGTTTGGTTAAACTTTGTTGATGTTTACAGTTATTATTGGTCTGTTATCGGATAATTAGAACAAGGAGTTATGAAAATTTTTTTTAAATATTAACTGTGTATGTAAAATTAAAATCGTTTATTTTTGTTTTAAAGAATAAGATAAAGGGCCCCCCAAAAAATGGGGGGGGGGAAAAAAAAAGAATAAGTTACGTTTTGTACGCAATGCTAGTTACTTTACCCAGGCGTTAAGTGTGGAACTTTTGTTAATGTAGTAGTTTATTCGTGCGTAAGGTATGTTAGCTTTTTGTCATTGTACAATATATTCCTAGTTCTGGTCATGCTATGTTAGCTTTAATTGAATGGTGAAAACAATGTTACGTTTGCATATATTTGTTGGTTAATATATAAAGAAATTATTTTTGTACTATGTTTTGTGTTTGTTGTTGGTGTTGTTGTTGTTGTTGTTGTTGTGTTTTCTTGTTCTTGTTGTTTGTTGTTGTCTAATGAGAATATATACCATTTTGAACTGATATGGTTCGTTTGTGCGTCGTATTCTATTAGTTTTACTTTCTTCTGATGGTTGAAGAAAGAATCTCATTACATTTAAGGGTTGTTTACGCTAATACGATTTCCGTCAGCAAGATCATTTTTCACCTGTGCGTGGTACTAATTGACATCTCCTGCGCATTCTACACCTGTTGTTTGATGATCTTCAAAGAGAGAGCTTCGCTTTCCCCCCCCCCAACGATGTGTCATTTATATTAATCGTCAACCGGGATAATCCGGTACATTGCTGAGTATTCATCAGAGGTTCAAATAATTAGACCTTTATTCATTTGTGCTTGAAGAGTTCATCAGATTATCAATTTGAGCGGATAATGAGGAATAAATTGCTGTCAATCTGATTAATCGGACTAGCAGTATAAATATCTAACTGGAAAGATAATGTGAGAGTTCTAATAGAATAGACGTTGTGTTCTCCTCGTGTGACGATATTAAAACCTTTGATGTACGCAACTACTGGAAAACCTTCGATTGTGTTACCTTCAGACATACGTGTATAGGTTTAACAGTTCGAACATCTGAAAATATGTACAGGCCATTGCCTTCAAAATAAAAAACGCCACATTAACATCGCTCTTAATGTTGACATCATCTTGAGGACTAATACTATAGCCATAGGTGTAAATCGTATGATAGTTTAACACCGAAACATGAATGGTTTCCCTTATAGATTACAGTATACAGGATGGCATTAATAACCTATCAGCTTGGATAAATTTACTTCTCTTTGTATCGAGAGATGAGTGCTTGTTGAATCGAAATGTGCTGAAAATGGTTTAGGTGACTGCTGAAGGCATTTATACTACAATCCTTTCAAAGGGGTTGAATCTTTAGAGAGATGAATAGAAACTCACCACTGATTACAATCCCCACTGATTAGATGAATAAAATATTTAAAACAAAACTAAATGTCCTTATTTATTTACATGTATTTATATAGTTTATATAACGCTCTTTTCAATGAAAATGGTATATGTTATACACAAATGAAAACTTGTCTTTACTTCCCATCGTAATGTTCGCTTAATGACTAATTGTTAATGATAGCTGTTTATTCGTCTGGTTGTTGTGTGTTAAGTATGTTATGTTTACGTTTTAGTTTATCAGAGCCTTTTATATTTACTCTTTAGCTGTCTCTGTATCCCCATTAGGTATTTATGATGGTTAGGTACGGTTATGCTAAAGTTTGTTGTTATAATACTTTAACTTGTTAATGTAATTAACACTGTATGTGGTGATTATGTTTGATAAAGTGGTGAATAGGTTACGTTTTGTGAGCCTGTTAGTTACTTTTACTCTTTATAAGTATGGACCTTTGTTAATGTTGCAGTTTATTCTTGCTTAAGATGTGCTAAGATTGTCGTTGTATATTATATTATTTTCTAAGTTCTAGCAATGTTATGTTGCGCTTTATTAATGTGAAAACTTTGTTACGTTGATATATACGCTGGTCTGTATGATAATTACGCTAGGTTATAGTATCTTTGTTAATGTATTTACCTTTGTTAATGTGAAAATTAATATGGTTGTTAAGACATGCTGACAAAAGTGTGAATAAGTTATGTTTTTTGGATGTTATGTTACTTTTCTGTTGTTAAGAATGGAACTTAGCTAATGTTAGCATTTATTCGGGTTTAAGCTGTGTTTAGGTTTGTCGTTGTGGGTTATATTCATAGTGTTCAGATGATGCTAAGTATGCTTTATTAAGTTGGAAACTTTGTTACGTCAACAAATATTGATTGATCTTTGTATAAAAGAACTTGATTTTATAATTTATATTTTAATCCAAAATGATACTCGAAATGTGACTTGAAATCAATGATCAATAGATCGATTAGATCAAGAATGGACGGAGGTGGCAGGCATGGTGGTTTGATTTTACTGATTTAGGGTATGTAAACGTTACAATTTTAGTAAAAATACGACTTGAATAATAGATCACTAGATCAAAAGATCAATAGATCAATAGATCAAGGATTGGTAGGAGGGTGGTTGGTTACAGTATGATTTAACTGGATTTACTGATGTTAGGGTATGTAAAACGATACAGATTTTAGTAAAATTTGACTTGAATCATGAGATCAATAGGATCATATAGATCAATAGATCAATTATGTTTGAAATAGCGTGAGTAGGTTACTCTTTGTTTGATTTCTGCTTTACTGATTTATGGGTATGTAAAACAATGAACAATTTTAGTAAAAAATTTGACGTTGAATCTAATAAGATCAGATAGATAATAGATCACGACTGGACACCAGGGTGTTTGGATGGTGATTTGATTTACGGATTTACTGATTTAGGGTATTAAAACATGAACCAGTTTTGAGTAAAACATTTGACTTGAATCAAATAGATCAATTAGATCAGTAGTATAATAGATCAATCAGTAATAGAATCATGACTGGTAGGAGGGTGTTGATGGTAGTTTGATTTACTGATTTCTAATTTAGGGTATGTAAAACGTAAACTTTTAAGTTATAAGCAAAAAGAATAAGAAATTTTATTTATTTATTTATTTATTTATTTATTATTTATTTTTTATTTATTTTTTTCTTGAATTGGTTCTGAATACCATTATTTTCCGAAGATCACGACCATATATATAAGAACACCAATTATTGGTTTGTTTACGAATGTTTATTAACCGGCCCGCAGTGGTCTCAGACCGGATGCCGGAGCCAACGTCCTCAGATTCCTATACTAACGTCTTTTCTCGAATTACCTCGAGATCCTCTCACAAATCAGCCTATATCGATCTAATTTTAATTTTTTTTAAAGGTGTAGGTCCACCTTCGGGGAGACCCATGGGTTGTAAACTTCGTATCAAATGAGGTTACCCTCATCGATCTTAACAACCCCAAATTTTAGCATGGTACGAATAAGTTCGGAGTCGGAGGCAAGCCTGTCGTGTCGGATCTGAAACCGGATGGAAGGCGGAACGCGGCGGGAATATTGGTGTCGGAGTGCGTCAAAACAACGATTCCTTACAGGAATCGTTTTCGACGTCAGATTCCGACTTCCCTTCGGGGATCACTTCCTCGACGCAATAATAATAATATATGGTGTGTGTGTGTTCCGCGCAGACGCTCACGGCGCTGACGTAAAATCTCCATCTACGGAACGAGATAACGTCATCACGTCGATCCAAACTCATCTTAAAACTAATCTCGGTCGCTCAATCCCGCAACAGGGGCCGTAAGCAGCAAATATCAAGCATCGACCTCGGGGGCGACCCCTCCTCTAATACATCCTAGAGCAATGAAAATTTACCCTGTTTTTGAGCTTTACCATATATAGAATTATATTCCAAGTTTGAAGCCAAATATCTCTATTCCTTTCATATCGAAAATCGTGCGAATCTCTCAACTCCGGCCATCTACTTACTTACCTACTATACTACGTACTGCTTTCTACTATACTACTACTGATACAACTACTACTACTCTACTAATAAAATATAATAATAATATAATAAAATAATAATAATAATAATATAAAATATAATAATAATAATAATAATACAAATATAATAAAATAATAATATTAAATATAAATAAAATAATAATAATAATATAATAAAATGAATTAATAATATATATAATAATAAGAATATATAATAATATAAAATGAATAATGAATAATAATAATAATAATATTATAATAATTTTCTTTAAATTATAATTTGGAATTATGGTCTGGGAAGAAATACAGAAACAATGCATCCCGACACAATTTCAATGAAATAACACATTTAAACAAATATATATATATATATATATATATATATCTATATAT
>JABUQX010138336.1:2500-10000 GCA_015478945.1 Trachelipus rathkii
ATATATATATATATATATATATAATATAATAATATAAATATATATATATATATATACTATATATATATATATCTTTATATATATATATATATATATCGACACAATAATAATAATATAACATATATATATATATATATATATATTTATATAAATAAGGATAAATATTTTTAAATAAAGAAACAATTTTATGACTCCGTCAGTTTGATTTTTTTTTTTTTTAACATATTGCTTAGTATATGATACTAATAATGAATTTAAGTGGTGACGGACATGATTCAAAAGTTCGAAATATTTTAAATAATTTTTTAAAAATCACATTTATATTTAAAAAATTTCAGTAAATATCCCAAAAAAATTACAGCACTTACAAACCAATTACAGATGTGGAATCCGCATATAAAGCTTATTACAAAAATGTAAAAAAAAATCATAAATGAAATATCTCGAAAAGTACGACACTTACAGAAAAGCCAATTCGCATATTTGGAATCAGAATATAAAAAGCTTATAACAAAAATAATATAATAAAAAATTAGGGCTCCGAGCCGACGGAGGGGACAGAGGGGGGACCTTTTCCATACCCCGTAGGGGAGGGTCAGGTCGCGGGTTCGAATCCTAGTTCGGATCCTAGGTAGAAATTACCTAGAAAGTTCCCTCCTTGAATAGGGCTATGCCGTGAGGTGTGAACTTTCTAATAATAAAAAAATAATAATAATAAAAAATACCCGTAGAGGGGCGGAGGAACCCCGTGACACTAAATACCAAAAATTCGTCCATTAGAATTATTTATACTATGTGGGTAGTAAGCTATTTTGGAAAAATCAATGCTTTGTTCTGAAGTGGTACGATATGGCAATTACTTATTGTAAGGATATAGGGGGAGGGGGAGGGGGGGAGAGAAAGAAGATTAAGATGAGGGGGTTATATTTTGAGGATGTCTTTCATAATATAGTTGTTCAATTTTTTTGATGGTTGGAGAATGAAATTTTAAAAGCTTGTGTTGCAAATAGTCTAATTTATGTTCACCTTGCATATTATTGAAATTGTTGAAATTGTGTATGCAATAGGTTTCAATTAATTTTCTTTTTTGATGGTTGGAGATGTTGATTAGATTTTGCATGGAATTGATGTTCATGTTCAATTGAGAAAATGACACTCAAAATTCATCACTAACCACACACAGATCACAATTCAACCACTCTATCAACATCAATTCCATGCAAAATCTAATCAACATCTCCAACCATCAAAAAAGAAAATTAATTGAAACCTATTGCATACACAATTTCAATAATTTCAATAATATGCAAGGTGAACATAAATTAGACTATTTGCAACACAAGCTTTTAAAATTTCATTCTCCAACCATCAAAAAAATTGAACAACTATATTATGAAAGACATCCTCAAAATAGCAGCATAAGTATAAGCCGAGTAAAATATTTCAACATATTAAGGAAGAACACCACAAAAATCCTGATAACAGCATAAAAGAGGGCTTCTCCATCATATCAAGAAAGAATGAATTTTATGAATTGCGCCTCGGGGAATCATTACTCTTAAGGAAACACAAACCAGTAATAAACATAAAATATAATGAAATGTCCAATTTTTTAAACATTTTTAAATAATAAAAAGTCAATGTACGTTAACTTTTCTAACTTTTAAAATAATTAATTTTGTTTATTTATTTTTGTTATTTAGTAAACTTATATATAACTTTTTATTTATATATATAAAATATATATATATATATATATAAATATATATATATATATATATATATATATATATATATATATATATATATATATATATATATATATATATATATATATATATATATATATATATATATACTACTATATATATATATAGAAATATATATATATAAATAAAAATATATATATAATATAAAAATATATATATATATATATATATATATATATATATATATATATATATATATATATATATTTGTACATCTCGCACGTCTTAGTGTAGGGCGACACCGCCTCCAGAAAGCCGGCCACTGCTCTTGGGCGGTTCCACAGGTCAAGAATAGAAGTTACAGCGAAGGCGGTACGGGGGGCGTCGAGGGCGGGGCACTCCAGAAGGAAGTGCTCCATTGTGTCCTGGGATATACGACATCTAATGCAGATGGGGGATATAACATTGTCAAGTCTGAATCTGAATTTATATTGCATAAGATTTGGGTGGTGACCTGATCTGCTCCGGGCGAGGTTAATTTGGTCTCTTCTGGACAGTGATTCTTCTGTAGGGGAGATGTTTGGGGATGGGGTGTTTAGTAGATTGTTATTGGGGCGGTTTTGTAGATATGTGTTAGTTAATTGTGTATGGATGTGAGTGAGCCAAGACCTATTTGGGGGTGGAGGGGGGATGTTGTTGTAGATGTCATTATAAAGTTTAGCTGGTGAGGAGGGGGATTTTAGTCTATGTCGGGGGTTTAGGGGAGTTCTGGGGGTTGTTTGGAGAGTATTTGGTGGCATGGATGGGTTGGATTGAGTGTTTTCTGAAAAAATTGTGTCCCTACCATCTTCAAGTGGGTAGGGATGGGAAGGATATGTGTCTCGTCATGTAAATGCTGGATGGGGGTTGTTTTAGTACATCCAGTGATTATTCTAAGGGCAGTGTTTTGTGTAATTTGTAATTTGTTTAAGTTGGATTGTGACAGTGCTGGGAACCATGCGGGGGAGGCATAGTTTATATTTGTTCTGAGGAGTTGTTTGTAGGTTGTGGTAAGGGTGTGTTTTCTGTCGCTGAAGTTGTGTTGGGAGAGGGTTCGGAGGGTGTTTAATTTCCGTTGGGTTGAGGAAGTAATTTGGTCGATGTGGGGGAGAAAGTCATATGTGTGTCGTAAGTGAGTCCTAATATTTTTGGGGTTTTGTTTAGGGGGAGGGGGTTGTTGTTCAGGTAGACTATTGGGTGGAATGTGGATTGGTGGCGGTCTGTGGTTAGGAGAGTGATGGAGGATTTAAGGGGGGAAGCTGTCATTCTATTGGTGATTAACCAAATTTCTAATAATTGTAGGTATTCTTGGGTGTGTTGGGTGGCTGTATTTACAAGTGGATGTTGGGAAATGAGACTGATGTCGTCTGCGTATGTAATTAGTTTGGTGGATTGGTTGGTAGGGGTGGGCATATCTGCTGTGAAGAGATTGAAGAGGAATGGAGAGAGAATGGTGCCCTGTGGTACGCCGTTTTGTAGTTTAATGGAGTGTGAGAGGGTGTTTTTATGGAGGACTTTGGCGTATCGATTGGTGAGGAAGTTTGAGAGCCACTTTTTATCGTTGTTTTAGGGGGATTGAAGGATTTTTTGAATAAGAATGAATGTGGGGACAGTGTCAAAGGCTTTGTTAATGTCGATGGCTGTGAGTATGGATCTGTGTGATGGGGATTGGTTGAAGCCATTAATTATGTGTTGTGTGAGGGAGGTGAGGGCTGTTGTTGTTGAGTGATTGCCTTTAAATCCATGTTGGAATTCTGGGAGGGTGATGTGTGGGGATATTTTGTTTAATATTAGTTTCTCCAGCAGTTTGCTGATGGTGGAGAGGAGAGAGATTGGGCGATAGGAGGATGGGGAATTGGGGTCTTTTTTGGGTTTAAGTTTTGGGAGAATGAATGCTTGTTTCCAGATTGGGGGTATATAATTGAGTTTCCAAGATTTGTTGATTTCTGTGATGAGGAGAATTGCTTTTCCTCCTAGGTGTTTCAGGTGGAAGTTTGAGATTGAGTCTGGTCCTGTTGCTGGTGAATTTTTAAGGGTTTTGATTAGTATCATTATTATCATTATTGTTGTGAATGGGGGTGGGAGGTTGTGGTCTAATTTGAGTTTTCTGAGTTGTTTTTTTGTGAGTTGGTTTACGGGAGATATTAGCATAGTGTTTTGCGAGGCTGTCTGCTTGTTGTTTTGAGGAAGGGAGGGAGTTGTCGGGCAAGGATGGGGATTCGTGTGAGGGAGGGGGGTTGTTTTGCGAATTGTTTAGTTTTTTGATAACCTGCCAGGTTTTCTTATTATCTATGCGTGAGATGTTGCTTTGTAGGTATTCTGTAAACTTGTTAGTGGTGTTGGTGGTTATGAGATTAGAGATCTGAGTGTTTAGGTTAGTTATTTGGTTTTGTGGTTAATGTGGTGTATGGTCTGAGTTTTCGGAGGGAGTTTCTTTGTTTAATAAGTTGACTGATTTCGGGGGATAGTTTGGGATTGTAGGATTTTCTGTGACCCTTAGGTATGTAGAGGTTGGCTGATTTGATGATTGTGTTGTTTAAATGAATGATGGAGGTGTTTAATGTTGTTATGTCATGTATTGGTGTAGGGTTTATATGGGATTCAATATGGTTAGTAAATTCTGTCCAGTTAGCTTTTTTGTAGTTGGTAAATGTGGTGGTCTTTTTTTGGGGGGTTTGGTGGGGGGAGGTCAGAGATATGAGGATAGGGAGATGATCTGATTGTAGGTCAGTGGTTGTGTCCCAGGTTAGTCTGTGATGTAGGGAGGGGGAACAAAATGTGACGTCTGGTGAGGTGGGGGATTGGTTGGCTTGGGGAGGGATTCTGGTGGGGAGTTTTTTAGAGTTAAGGATATTAAGGGATTCTAATTCGTTAAGGATATAGTTGCCCCGGGGATCGGATGGGTAGTCTTCGTACCAGGCAGTGTGGTGGGCGTTTAAGTCGCCTCCAAGGATGAGATTTGGGTATGTAGCTATTGTTGATAGGGGGGGTGTGAGGTTATTTGGGGGCGGGTTTGGGGTGGTCGCCTACCACCCCAAACCCGCCCCCTAATAACCTAACACCCCCCTATCAACAATAGCCACATACCCAAATCTCATTCTTGGAGGCGACTTAAACGCCCACCACACTGCCTGGTACGAAGACTACCCATCCGATCCCCGATCTTTGTACATAAAAAACAATATATTCATAATTTATATATATATATATATATATATATATATATATATATATATATATATATATATATATATATATATATATATATATATATATATATATATATATATATATATATATATATATATATATATATATATATATATATATATATATATATATATATATATACCGTATATATATGTATACTATATATATCTATATATATATATATATATATATATATATATATATATTTATATATATCTTAATAAATATATAATTTTTATATATATATATATATATATATATATATATATATATAACTATATATATGTATATATACCGCCAGGTTCATAAAAATTTGCTACGATATATATATATATATATATATATATATATATATATATATATATATATATATATATATATATATATATATATATATATATATATTACTCTCTCATATTTCTATATATATATATATATATATATTCACCTTATTCACCATCCCCTCTGGTAGATCTGTATTGACCTGTCAGGTGTCGCCTCTGCAGAACCTCCTCCAGTGGTTTCTATCTTCGTACATTCTTCTCTCCTCCACATCCATCATAGACACTCCTCTGACGATCATCGCATCTTCCACCGCATCCTTCCATCTTTTCTTCGGTCTGCCCGCAGGTCTACGGCCCACCGGCGTCCACTCCAGCATCTTTCTTGGTCCAGTTCCCTCTTCCATTCTCTTGAGGTGTCCATACCATCTCAGTTGATTCTGTTGTATTTGTTTAGTTATTGATCCAATTCTCAGCTCTCTCCGTATTTCCTCACTTCTCCGCCTATCTCTCAGGGTAACTCCTTCAATCAATCTCAGCACCCTCATCTCCGCCGCCTCCACTCTTCTCATTTGTGTTGTGTAATGGTCTCAGTATTGTTTTGTATATCACCATTTTCACTTCTTTTGGTATAGCTGTTTCTTTCAGTACTGGGTATAATGCTCCTACGTTCTGAGAGAACTTCTTTATCCTCTCGTCTATCTCTCCTCCCTGACCTCCTTTCCCTTCCATCATCACTCCCAAGTATTTGAATTTATCCACCTGCTGTAGTCCTCTTCCTTCTATATTGATGTTCAGTTCTGTTCTTTCTCTAGCTATTCTCATTACCTCCGTCTTCTCCGTGTTCATCTTCATACCGATTTCTCCCATTTGGGCATCCCATCTGTTCAGCATTTCCTGCAGGTCCGCTCCCTCGCCTGCTATCAATGCTGCATCATCTGCGTATAGTAGTGTGTGCTCATTGTCTACCTGTCTACATATTCTCTTCAGTCCGTAGTCCATGTATAATATGAATAGCAGGGGCGAGAGTACACTGCCCTGTCTCACTCCTGAACTCACCTCAAACCATCCTTCTTCTCTTACTTCTCCCCTTATCTTATTTCTTGTACTGCAGTATGTACTTTTTATTGCTCTTTTTAATTTTTGTGGTATTTCATACTCTTGTTCGTCCAGTGCTCGCCATAGCTTTTCCCTATCAATCCTATCAAAGGCTTTTTCAAAGTCTACAAACGCCACATCTGCTCCTTTATTCCATTCTATTGTTTTTTCTATCATCATTTTCATGTAGAAGATTGGATCCATTGTACTTTTTCCCGCTCTGAAGCCATACTGCCAACTTCCTAGTTTATCTTCAACTTTGATTCTCAGTCTCCTTTCCAATATTCTCTCGTATATTTTACTAGCAACATTCAGTAAAGCTATCCCTCTGTAGTTGTTACAAATTCTTTTATCTCCTTTCTTATATATAGGGCAAATCACCGCTCTACTCCATTCGTCAGGTATTCTCTCTTTGTCCCATATCTCATTCAGTAATTCTAGTAGCCATACTTCCACTCCTTCTCCAGTCTTGTATAATTCAGCATTCAGTCCATCGGTTCCTGGGCTTTTTCCATTTCTTAGCGTTTTAATTGCCTCTCTTATTTCCTCCAGCAATATCCCCTCTGTCCTTTCTCCTTCCTCCACCACCTCCCGTTCCCTCTCCATCTGCACCTCCTCAACCTCAAATCTCAACAATTCCTCAAAGTATTCTCTCCATCTTTCCAGCACCTCCTCCTCCTCTACCAGCGTTTCTCCCTCCTTATTCATTATGACGTGCGTTTCTGGTTCTTTCGAGGTTCTCATACTTTTAGCCAATCCATAGATTAATTTTTTTGTTCCCATGTTCTCCTTATATATATATATATATATATATATATATATATATATATATATATATATATATATATATATATATACATATATATATATATATCAACATTTTTTCTATATATATATATATATATATATATATATATATATATATATATCAGTGGCGTACCTGGAAGAATACACTTGGGTAGGCAGAGTTTATATATATATATATATATATATATATATATATATATATATATATATATATATATATATATATATATATATATATATATATATATATATATATATATATATATAGCTAACGAAAATATCGAAAACATATTTTAATAATTATAATACGTACCTATTTATTTGTATGAAAAGCTTGTTTACATTATATTTACCAA
>JABUQX010138336.1:12500-14412 GCA_015478945.1 Trachelipus rathkii
AATGTACTTTGTGTTTTTGTGTTGGAGAATAAAATTTTGATTTGGCTTTTTTAAATGCAGTTGTAATTACTGTATTGGGATATTTTAGATTTCTGAACGTTGTTTTTAAGAGCTCTGTTTCATGTTTTAGAGTGGTAGGGGAACATATTTTAAAAGTTTTGTGTTGTAAGTATGTATGGAGTACCAATGTATGTAGTTTGGTGTAGATGTTGATTTTCTGTATATAGTGTATGATAGTTTGGTAGTGTGGTAACGCGTGATTAATGTATCTAGAAATAGTAGAGTTTTGGGAGGATGAAGAGGTTTCCATTGTAAATTGTATGTTAGAATGAATACTGTTTATATGATTCAGAATAAGTGTAGGGTCTGCCTCCCTTGGAACGGCGACGAATACATCATCCACGTACCGAAGCCAGGCCTGAGCATGGGCTCCCCACTTTCTCTAATGCTCAGTAATTTATATATGGAACTAATAGAACATTACCTTATTTTTCCCCACCACCTCCTTCAAGGCTGCACATGGCTTCGGCACGTGGACGATGTATTCGTCCCTTCCAAGGGAGGCAGACCCTACACGTATTCTGAATCATATAAACAGTATTCATTCTGACATACAATTTACAATGGAAACCCATCCACCCACCCAAAACTCTTTACCATTTCTAGATACATTAATCACGTGGGACCACACTACCAAACTATCATACACTGTATATAGAAAACCAACATCTACACCAAACTACATACATTGGTACTCCGCACATACATACAACACAAAACTAGCCACTCTTTCCTCTCTGTACCTCCGTGCTTTCAAAATATGTTCACCTACCACTCTAAAACATGGAACAGAACTCTTAAAAACAGCGTTTAGAAATCTAAAATATCTCAATACAGTAATTACAGCTGCATTTAAAAAAGCCAAATCAAAATTTTATTCTCCAACACAAACACAAACTACATTAAAAGAAAACTTTCTACCCATACCACACATAAACATAAAACACATTAAAAAATTTATACCTAAAAATGTTACTTCAATTCCATCTAATAATATTATTTTAAAAAAAGTCCTTAGACATCCAAAAGCCCCCAATATAAATACCCCTTGTATATACAAAATACCGTGCACCAATTGCAACCTTAATTACATAGGTGAAACTAAAGATTATTATATACGGCTATACCAACAGCAACACTCCCTACACACAGATCATCAAAACTCTGCCCTCACTCAACACCGCCAAATAAAAATAACACCACATAAATCTCAGCAACACGAACATTATAAAACACATAAACAACATTAACAAAAGGAAAATATCTTAAACATTCTGTTTACACAATATCCCTAACTACAATAAATGCTATGGAGACTACAAAATCGATAGTTTGCAGAATGCAATTATGCACACCTCACCTTTCTACAAAGGACTTTTGAACAACCAGGTAGAAGACTGAATTCACAGAAAACCGAAAATTGTTTATCTGATTACTTGAAAAAGGCTCCAGAGGATGGGAGCGAAAGCTAGTATTACCAAAATATGGTGTAAATAATTTTTAACAGTTATAAACATTTGTTTTAATCATCTTAAATAAAGTATAATTTCTCTCATAATTTGGCAAACCAGGGTTAGAATCAAGTAATTAATATACAAAAAGCCAATTAAGCTTATATACCAAATATATATATATATATATATATATATATATATATATATATATATTATATATATAATATATATAATATATATTAAGTAATAGTATATATTATATATATGTATATATATATTAAGTAACAATAAATAAATATATATATATATATATATATATAGTATATATATTATACATAATATTATATATATATTCTACCACCTTACTAGAAAAATTTTGACAAAAATTATGCTGAAGT
>JABUQX010138337.1:0-17500 GCA_015478945.1 Trachelipus rathkii
CGTGTACTTCGTTCGGTTATCAATTTGGTGTTTGTCGTTTTCGCATTTATCGTGAAACGACTTCCGCGTTTTGGAACAAACCACTTCCTTATATATATATATATATCTATATATGTATACATATTTATCTGCATATGTATACATATTTATATATATATGCTGCTATATATATATATAGCATAACAATATATATATATATACTAAAACGGCAGCACCACAGTAAAACAAATTATACATTTGGAATCAGCGGAAAATTTTAAGGAGGGGTTTTATTTTTTCGTCGAAAATATTTTTTTTTAAAATTTCATTTCCCCCCATTTAGGGGGCTCGAGCTAAAAGATAATTTAAAAAAAAATAAAAATTTTAAAAAAAAAATAATTTTAGCTTCCCTTTACAGCACAGTATTACTTTAACTAAGGAATACCATAGAATAGACCACACAAAGATGGCCGGAGTCGGGTCTCTCGGCCTCCGGTGGACGACAGGGACTTCGTCCCCCCTCTGGCTCCCCAGTGGCTCGAGCTTATTGAGAGGTAATGAAAAGAGTTTTTTAAAATATTTTCAAAAAAAAAAAAAAAAAAAAAAAAAAATAAATAAATAAAACCCCTCCTTAGAAATTTTCCGCTGATTACAATATATAATTTGTTTTACTGTAGGAGCTGCCGTTCTCTAGTTACATACAGTGAGCAACTACTCCTGACCATATATATATATATATATATATATATATATATATATATATATATAATATATATATATATAGCATAATATATATATATATATATATATATATATATATATATATATATATATATATATATATATATATATATATATATATATATATATATATAAGTATATATATAACATATATATATATATATATATATATATATATATATATATATATATATATATATATATATATATATATATATATATATATATAATAAAAAATTTATATATATATATATATATATATATATATATATATATATATATATGCTAACTATATATATATATATTCAACACTCATTGTGGACGCACAAATACTAGATCTTTACGTCGAAATAAACAAAAATTAAATAAAAGGAATTTAAATAAATCAATTTGAAGCTCAAAAAAGAAAGTCATTAATTTTATAGCAAATAAAAATTTTAATTTTCTTTACTAATAATCAGATAGCATTACCAATATTCTGATACTAAATTTTTATAGCTACGTGGTTTAATAAAGGTCCTATATATATATATATATATATATATATATATATATATATATATATAATAACTATATATATATAGCAACCAGCAAGAGGATATATAACATATATATCCCCTTATATATATATATGCTGCTGCATAATATACTTATATATATATATATATATATATATATATATATATATATATATATAATGTTAGAGTGGCATATTTTAAAAATTTCACATTCAGCAAAAATTGACATTCAAATTGGAGATAGATGGTCGACAAATTTTTTTATATGTAGCCAAATCGTTGACATTAAAACACATGGGGAAAATAGTCAACAGATTTTATTGAAAAATGATGATTTTATCCGTCGAATATTTGGTTAGAGGTCCAAAACAATTACCGGTTTCACATCTCTGCTTTATAGTAAAGCCAAGTATAAGAAGACAGTTGAATGATAAAGTAGAAAAAATAAAAGCAAATTATGTTGCTGTGGATAGCTTTATCATTAGGAAGAATGAAACTCTTAAAGTGGTACAAATCATTTATTATTCTCAGTTTAAGTCCAGGTATAAACTAATTACCGAATATTAAAAAAATAAAATCAATAAATTGCATAAAAAATATACACAGCTAAATCTTAATTACTCTTTGCATTATAAAAAATAATAAATTAAGGGTTTACAACAATAAATACTTGAAATATAGAAATGAAGAAAAAAAAAACTTGAAAAGAGAAACTGGAAACATGTACAAAATAAATGAAAAAGTTTCTTCGCTAGAAATAATAATTTTCCAGCTTGATAAACATAAGAAAAACAAAGCCTTTTAATACAAACGTATCTGCCACCTACCAGACTATTAATATAAAGTATTACTTAATTTTAAATACAGTAAATTTAAAATAGTCCATATTTTAAAAATAATTTCAGTACCATCGTAACAATCAATGTTTATTTTTAACCCAAATTTTTAATAAAGAAATCAAGTGTGTTTAGGTTTTCTATGAAGTAGAAGCTTTACCTGTGTGGGTTCGGAGGTGAACTTTTAAATTACATTTCTTATTAAAACTTTTATCACAGTAGGAACATTTAAATGGCTTTTCACCTGTGTGGGTTCGAAGATGAATTCTTAAATTACTTTTATGATTAAAACTTTTATCACAGTCAGAACACTTAAATGGTTTTTCACCCGTGTGGGTACGATTGTGGGTTTCAAGATTACATTTCTTATTAAAATTTTTATCACAGTAGGAACACTTAAATGGTTTTTCACCCGTATGATTTCGAATGTGGGTTTCTAAATCTTGTTTAGAATTAAAACTTTTATCACAGTAAGAACACTTTAATGGTTTTACACCCGCGTGGGTTCGAATGTGCGATTCTAAATTACATTTCACACTAAAACTTTTATCACAGAAAGAGCACTTAAATGGTTTTTCACCTGTGTGGATTCGAATGTGAGTTTCTAAAACCGGTTTACGATTAAAACTTTTTTCACAGTAAGAACACTTAAATGGTTTTTCACCAGTGTGGTTTTGAATGTGATCCTTTAAATCACATTTACGAACAAACTTTTTGTCACAATAAGAGCACGTGAATGATTTATTATTATTACACTTCTCAGTATCCAAAAGGCAAATTTCTTTCCCAGAAAGATTTTTGCAATTATTATTGTCATTTTTAATGTTTTTATTAAGCAAAGCTGAAGCAGGACCACTATACATTGTTGATGCTTTCGTATCAAAATTTTTGGACCTAGAAAAGTAGCTCTGCCTCATAATAAGTTTTGCCTGTGGTAAAGCTCCTTCTTCAACTTTACCTGAAAATAAAATACAAAATACAACAAACATTAATGAATAAGTCTTTTTAAAAGGAAAATTAACAAGAGATGTGGGAAAAATAAGTTTTAGATTATTAAAAAAAAAAATAAACGTAATTTTAAATCCACCCTCATTACTATTTTAGTCAGCTAAATAAATTTAAATATTAGTCGAGTCCCTGCGAACAAATTATGGCTCTTAATTTGAGAAATTTTAAGTTATAACGCTTTTTAACTAGATTATGAAAGGTGATAACGTCATTAAAACAATGACGTCAAATCAGAAATAATTGCTCAAAATCTGAAAAAATAATAAATTTTTACGACTCCCGAGAGCAGGATATGCCTAGCTAGCACGAACGTCGACGCCAAAAATGCTTTTGTAATACAAAAATTAGGATTGACAGCGTGTTTCAAAAATTTTCAAACTATGGCGTCTCATATCAACATGAAAAATCATTAATCCACAATTTTCATTAGTGCATAGGAACGCAACTATTTAATAACAGTATTTTTTTATTCGAGAACAAATACTTCCTGTTGGTGTTCCCATCATCGTTATAATAATAATAATAATAATAATAATAATAATAATAATAATAATAATCAGGAGAAACACCCGTTGCGGTGGACGAATTCCGTTCTCTTTAATACACCTGTATGCTTCCCCCATTCAGGTGGTACCGACGGTGAGGTTCTTGGGTTTGTTGCTTGATGATCGCCTTTCATACCTTCCTCATATACATCATCTTATGGACAGACTTTCCAATCATATCTTCGCCTCCTTGATCCTATTCAAAACGAGGGTCTGCGCATTGCAACGTGTGAATTTCGATAATCGCCTAAGGAGAGTCTGGAGGTGGAGACTGGGATAATGCCCTTGTCCCTGCGGAGAGAGCAGCTTATGGGCCCTTTGTTCCTTCGTATTCAGGTCCCTGCTTCTTCAGCCTTGTCACCCTTAATAGAGAGATTCCTCCGCATTCCTGCATATTGGTCGTTCGCTGGGGTTGTGGCTCCTTTGATTTCCTTGGCCTTCCTTTTCAATCGGTTTTGCGCTACAATTTCGACGACGTTCAAGCGAAATGGATTTCTCCTTCCCCACTGTCTGTTTTGGGATCCAGTTCTTCACCAAGGCTGAGACACATCCGGCGACGATAAGAGGTTCCTTTCTGTCTCATAAAGAGATCCACAATGACTCAACACCTGTCTATACTGATGGTTCCAAAACGGTAGGAGTGGGAGCGTCGGCTGTCTTCCCAGATCTCGCCATTTCCCACACCCTGCCTACATATACGTCCATCTTTTCCTCTGAGCTGATAGCGCTGGTTTTGGCTGTGGGCAGAATTAGCAACCTACCACCCAGACGTCGTTACACAATCTTCTTGAACTCTAGAGGCGCTCTCTTGGCTCTGCTCGATCGGTCAACAAGGAATCCTTTGGTTTCATCTATCCAAAAGTTCATCAGCTCTCTTCAGTTGAATGGGATGGGCATTGAGTTTTGTTGGGTCCCTTCCCATGTGGGTGTTCCGGGGAACGAGAGAGCTGATACAGAGGCCAACCGTGCTGCCGCCGGCAGGGTAACTAGCAGACAGTTCCTTCCACTGAATATACTGTTAGGACACCTCCCTGCGACTGATTTTTACGCATGTGTCCGTCAGGGTTTCGTCTCCTGCTGGGAGACTTGTTGGTCGGAGGACTCCCGTGGCACCAAGCTGCGGAATGTTAAACCTCGTTTATGTCACTGCCGTCCACTTGTAAACGGAGTCGCCGCCAGGTGGTGGTTCTGGCCCGTTTACGAATTGTCCATCCCAATCTCACGCATGGCTTTCACATGGTGAGAGAGCAACCCTCATCCTGTTCGTTTTGTTATTCGTGTGATCCTCTTACTATCGCCCCTATATTTGTGGGTTGCGACGCAGTCTCAGCCATCCGACTCAAGTTCTTCCCTGACATACTTACCATTCCTTTCGGGAATCGTTTTGCTTATTCTCCCCCCCTCCCCCATTTTCGAAGTGACAAAGTTTTTGCGTTCCTCCATGAACTGAACATCTTTTATCGAATGTAAACCTCTTGTTCCGTTAATTTTTTTTCTCTTTGTGTAGGGACTTCCCCCTTTTTTAGTTTTACTGACACGGTATAGCCGCTCTTTTTGCGTGATGTGGTGGTCCCTAGTACACATCTAACCAAAGTGAGAAAAAAGTTTCATATCATCTACATATGAATAAAATCCACTTTGTTTGATTTATTAATTCTGCATCATAAATTAAAATATTAATCACATTTTAACTTCTAAAAGTAGTGTACTATATAGTCTCTTATCTTTTAAAATTATTATCATAGCTTGAATTTGTCTTACGCTTTATCTAAATTAAAACTCAGGAACACTATAATTTAATATTACATATATTAAATAATTACAAGAGGACAGAGACAGAGTTTTGAGGGACAATGACAGAGTTTTGACTGCTGTCTCGGCCCCAAAACTGAAATTAGCGTCATTTTCCAAATTTTCATTCGATTTGCATCAAATATAAAGCAAGATGCAGCTTTTTCGAACTCTCAAACGTCTATTTCGAGCAATTTTTCTATCTTTATAGGTTTATTTTGTATTTCCATGTGAAGAAAAGAGTTCACCAACAATTTTTGGTGGAAATGACTTAAAACTTGAATTATACAAAAATGGGCTTATTATCTAAAAAATGTAATACAGATATCTAATATCTGCCACCAAATCCCAGCAATTCTCAATTTCAAAAACCCACTGAAAATGGCTTCTCGTAAATAAAAAGTTGCGATAAATGTTTTTAGTTGATCCTATCAACATGAAATTTTCAGGAAATGCATAGTTGAAGTAGAGACACTTTTTGTTTTGATCATTTCCTTTGTACACACAACAGTTTTGCATCTGGGCAGGGGAGAAAATAAAAAAAATAATTAAAGAATTCTTTTTGGTATACAAAAAAATCGATCCCTGTGTGTGTGGGGGAGAAAGAATTTCCACAACGTACGTTCTGCGTGTCATAAAAGGAGACTAAAAGTACAGTGGTAGTTGAGTTAGGGTCCAGCTACCACCTATTCATACCCTAAGAATCTTCATGTAAGACTCAGATTCTTGGTGCATGTTTGCGCACTCCACCCCGAATTCTGGAGAACCAAGGGACAACTTTCCTACTACACTCTGCATCATCCATTCCCTTTTGGTCCAATATATGGCATAAATATATAAACTTAGATACTTGTTCCAATTGCTTACCATCCAACATGATTTCCCAGTGTGGACTCTCCTTACCCACTATCATCACCTTACTCTTATCTACATTTACTCTCATACCCCTAATTTTTACACACTTTGTCAAACCTCTCTACTAATCCTCTCAAACTTTCTTCCGATTCGCCACACAAAACCAAATCATCTGCCTACAATATGAGAATGAAACCCTATACACTCTTCCATTCCCCATTAGTCCAACCTCCTCCCCTGCCACCCTCTACCTTTAATTTATTTGTCACCCCATCTATACACAAATTAAATAGCCATGGAGAAATAACACATCCCTGCCTCACTCCCTTTTAATATTAAACCATTCTCTCTCCACTACACAAACACGCAAGCTCGCGTTCGTACACACAATCAAGCGAGCGTGCGTGCGCACACACGCAAATGACGGGAAGGCGCCATGAGTAAACAGAATATAGGATTTAAACAAATTACTGTGCTCATAAGCCTCCCTACAGACAGTTTTAATAGAATAATGGAGGGTACTGAAACCCCAAAATGGTTCACCGTGTAGGAGAAACAGTCTTATTACCAAATTCGAAGACATAAGACACGTGTATGCATAGACCAATAACCTTCATTTCGACAATGTATAAAACGCTGGCTGGAGCTAAGATCAAGGATGCAGGGCCACGTAACGATCAATAAAATAATGAATGATAAGCAAAATTGATTTTGTTAGGTGTCATACGGGACAAAGGAACAGTTAACAATAATAAAAGATGGTGGTGGAAAACAGCCGCAGGGCACAAAACAACCTGGATAGACAGTGGCTAGAGATGCGACTTTTTTTTTTTTAATTTGTATTTTTAAGTCATTTATTCAATTTTTTTTTTTTTTTTATTTATTTATTTATAGAAGTTTGTCGGAATCTGATAGAACAAACACCATAAGAAAAAAAAACTCGTCAAATCATTTCCAAATCCGCAATACAATTTCAAATAGGTTCAGTATAAAAAATTTATCCTCATTTCCATCTTTCGACAAAAAATCAATAGAAATTAAAAATTTTTACATTTGGATCATGATGAATCAAACACCAAGAGACAGATCTGGCCCAGATATTCTAAATATGTTATAAAAATGAAAATAAACTAAGTGGAAAATATTAAAAGCAATTAAATTTTTTTTATAAAACTAAGCTTGGAAAAACATTTATTTTTTTTTGCAGCTCTACTCGTGGATAGAAAAAAAAACTGAGGATTCATAAAATTAATACAAAGACAAAAAGGAGTAATGAAACAAATTAAAATGGGATTATTCCATAGTGATTCGAAATCCTCCCCGTCGTTCGTACCAGCACTGAATCCCCTGAGCAACAACCATACCAAAGGATACAGAATAAACCCAAGGAATGAAAAAAAAAACAAGAAAAAAAAACAGATAACGCTCCTATTTTATAAGGATGATCTAAAACTAAACTCACCAAACAGAGAAACTAAAAGGCAAGTCAATAGTAGTCAAAAATATTCCCATGCTACAGAAATAGAATTCGGACTACAAAGGTGAGCCTTTGTACAAATGGGAAAATGAAGGAAAGTGAGTGAAGAAAATATTACAAGTTGAACAGAAATTAAAAACCTCAAATATAAAATCCAGAAAATGTGGAACGTGAGGGAAGTAGTGCTGGAACCGGTAGTGAAGGGGAGGGGGTTGGTGCTTTAGGAACAATGAAAAATAGCTGCATTGCCCACCTAGAAAGATTCCCGATCAGAGTAACATCTGAAATATGTTTGCAAGTAGAAAGAAAGAGCCTAAGTATCATCAGGCTAATGTTGGGTATGTAAAGGAGAACAAATATGTGCCAGCCTTAGACTAGAGGATTGAGGACGGTTTGCCCTGCTTAACCCTTTAGAGGATATAAAAAAAGGTAAATATTAAAAAAAAAAAAATTAAATGTTCTGAGCACAGTTTTTGAATATAGCGATATTTATATGTATTAACAAATGTATTTTTAGTCTCCTTTCTCGATGATATTCAATGTCGCACTCAAAACATTTGATAATTTTTTTTCTCCTCCATTAAAGGGCTGTAAGTAGTACCAACCATTCTCAAACCTCGATTCAAAACCAACTTAATGATGCACAGGCATTTTTTAAACCATCTCCAAACATATTTCAGATGCTGCTACTCTAACCCAGTCTTCCTAAGTAGGATATCAAGCTAGATTTTACAATCCCCAACGCGTAGACCACCACCGGTATCACTATCACTTTTAAATTTGATTTGAGTTTAAATTCAAAACTGCAATGATCACATTTAAACTTCTTACCGTGTGACTTCGAATGAAGTTCCAACTCATCTTTTTCATGATTTTTCAAATCTTTGTTTTTAATCTTTTGGTTCTTTCTTCTTGACGATTGAGGTTCGTTTCTTAAAGAGTTTTTTACACCGAGTTTGGCATATTTCTCTCCATGACCTTCATCACTACTGTGACTCTACAAAATAATAAAAAAGGAAAATACTATCACTTCTTTTATTTGCAAAAGTACCTTTTAAATAAAAATAAAATTTATGAATTTAAACATTCACTGTAATAATAATAATAATAATAATAATAATAATAATAATAATAATAATAATAATAATAATAATAATAATAATAATAATAATAATAATAATAATAATAATAATAATAATAATAATAATAATAATAATAATGGTATGATCTATCTGTTAATCTATAAGCCGTGTAACCAGTATACGTCGACGTACAGTCAGACTCGGGACATGCAGTTAAATTTTGACATGGTGATTAACTGAAGATCCTTAGTAGAGAAGCAGGAAGAAAGTTTTCTTGTTTTGTGGTATAGTTTAATTGTGATTTTTGAGTTACTTGTAGATTTAATGTTGTGTGTTAACAGATAGGGCATACCAGCACCGTTTTAGACCCAGTAAAATATACGAACATTTATTCACTGAACATAACAAGACAACTGTACTTGATATTTCAAAGTCATTTAAAATTTTACACTCCTCATACAAAGCGCAAAAACTGAAAATAACTGAGGCTTATTACATAAAACATCTAAAACCAGACATTAACATAAAGTTTAACCTATCGTCCCTTAAATTAAATATAATATGAAATTCTAAAATCTAATTTGTATTTTTAATTTTTTAAATCTTGTTAAAATAATTCATTCAATTGTTAGAATCGAAACTCTGAAGATGTCCGAGGTTCACGGACGAAACCGATCAAGAACTAATAAATATAAATATGCCTCATACTTTCTTTGCAAATTATTTTCTAGAGTACTATTAAGAAAATTAAATGAAAATCAGAAAATATTTAGGGAATTGGAAGCTAAAAGTAAAACTTATATTAAAACAAAAGGCGATATAGAATTTCTAAATAATAATAATAATAATAATAATAATAATAATAATAATAATAATAATAATAATAATAATAATAATAATAATAATAATAATAATAATAATATTAATAATTTTTTTTTTTTAGTGGGTGTACAGGGATCACCACAGCACACAGGAATGTGGCTATACTGTGTCAGTATACTAACTACATGGGAAGTCCCTAACAAAACGATACATAAACAGTTAAAATGGTTAGATCTTAAATAAAAAGCTCAGTTCCAACAGAAAGGCAAAACCTCGGTCACTACGAAAGTGAGAAGGTTCAGATAGGGTGTGCGAAAGGCGATGCTGGAGAGGTTTAGTGAGAGCATCAGAGAAGAACTTCATTCTAAGGGCTGATATGGTCTCGCAACACACAAAGATATGAACGACTGTAAGAGGGCAATGGGCAGGCTGATTAGGAGATCCTCCCGCGACATAAGGAATCCATGAATGAGGTTGGTATGACCCCAGACATAACGGCTGATGGGCTACAAGTAATCTCTTTAGTTGTTATTAGTAAATGGAAAACAATCCACAACATTTCCACTGGATGAAATGTACCGTGAAAGGCAATATAATCGATGTTCTGGGTGATCCGTGACGACAGTCACTATGTGTTGGGATCTAGCAGTCGTCTCGGAGGACAAAGTCTGATGACCCCTTGAGCCGCTGAACGACCTACTGATTGAAATGTTAAACCCCGTGGGAAGGAAAAGATCATGCAGCAAGGATACGTGAAGACTTCTCTGTTTAAGAGAGGAGAAGTTCTTAGCCACAACAGGAGAGGACTCTCCGAAGAGGCGTGCCAAATTACACTCCACACCACGAACACTTCCCAACATGTGTATCTCTGCCAGACATCTTTGTAGACTGGGAAGGGGTTGTGCCCCTCCAACAGGTGTACCATCAAAGGCAGGGGAAGATTGAAGAGGACAACTAGGATTGGTGTCATTGGCAGTGTCAGGAGACACATTGGAAGGCAGGTGCGTGGTGTCCGTAGTCAAATTCTCAGGAGCTATCCGTGGTCGAGAAGGCTTCGCATTCCAAGTGGGTGGAGGTGAAGTGGCACAGAGGGATGAAGATACCTCATTCACGATCCCACCAGCATGCAACCCACCCTCAACGCCCAAAGAGACCGCGCCAACTCTACCCGAAGGACGACCGCTGCCGTGCAAGATCTCATTAAATATCTCCTCTGATCTCCCCTTGAATGGGACTCCAGTTTTAATACCTGGGAATCCCATGAATGAAGAGTAGTTCGAAGAGTCCATTGTAGCATCCAAGTAAGTTCCAGAATCACTCGAGGATTGTGGAAGCGATACATTCTTAGGCGGCGCGTGTAACAGTAGATCAGAATGGGCAGAAGTTCATACACTGTTCTGTGTTTGTCCACGAGGGCTGTCTGAGAAGCGATGCTGTTTTGCAGTAGGGAGCCAGGTTCCCAGTCCAAACGGGTTCCTTTTGTTTTAAGAAAGATGTGGCTCGATATGCAAATGAGTACGGATGTCTGGGCTGGGAAGATCCACTCTTGGACGGGCGACCGGGACTATTAAGAGGTTCTTGTTGTTTCCCTGGGGAAACCTAAGCAGGTCTTTTCCGGGAGATATTATAATTGAGCTCAGAGGTTGCACATGTACGTTTGCTATCGACCCCAGATACTGAACAGGTCGCAAAATCGGTAGATATCCTCTTAGGAGCGGCATAGACCTTTGCGAGGTGAATATCATGAGATTGTCGTGTGTGTTGGCAATGAACGACTAATGGTCCGACGGAACATGGTAGAAGAGTTGGGAAAACAATTGTCCTAATCAATAGGAATCACCACGCCGGGAGACCCGTTATCGGTATTGAAGTCTTAATGGAGGAAGAGAAAGTAGAACAAGTTCTGGACCAAATTCATAGCACTTGAAATATCTTCTCGGGAGACGCACAAAGGTCCGAACCGTGTGCATAGTAAAACCAAGTTTTACTTTGGTTGGAAGGAAAGGCACAGAGGAGGTAAGATGGGTTTGTCGTTGAGTTCTCCTTACGTGGAGGGAAACGATAAGCGTCAGTGATTGGCACGTTGTGTCTCTGTAAAAGAGCGAGAATGTCATCCGAAGTATCTGAACAGAACTCCTGCGCATATATGGTTCCCTTTGACATGTTCGAACATCATCGGGTTTAGAAATTATGGGAATCTTCCCATAATTTCTAGTAATAATAAAATGATAGGGAAGCAAGTACGTGGATTTGTGTTATATAGGCAGCACGGACCAGGATGGAACGGTGCCCCATCGGCGTGGCCTGTGGCTCAGTTGTTTGAAGAGCAGCTTCCAAAGCGTCGCTAAGGATGAGCTGGCTTATAGCAGTCAATGAACTTGATTATGTCAAATGAAATAAATAAAAAGTGGGTAGGAAGTAAGACTTTTACCCTGGAGGGTAGTCTTAGAAAGCGATCGTTGGAGTTTGTTAATTTTGACGTCTAGGAGTAAGAACCTGTTGACGCAGGAGCTTTTGGGATGGGTGACGTAAGGTTTGAGTAATGAGGTTTGCTGAGAGGCCAGAACAGCCTCTGCTGGTCTAGACGGGGGAGTCCTAGAAACTGGTTAGTAATTTAAGACTATTGGTTCGGGTGGATGAATACCTACCCTTTCATCAATAAGGGCATCAAAGCACCATCTGGTCTAGAATTGGCCCGGAAGCTGTCTGGTTGGGGGGGCTCGACAGATGTTGAATTCCACCTTTCTTGAAAGCGTTTTTATTTTTGTTTTTACCAATAAAATTTCATACTTTTAGACATCTGCTCTGCAATAAATAGACACAAATAGAGTAATACAAATGATGAATATAAACATTATATATCCCGGGAGCGTAACGGCGAAAAACCCCGTGGGGTAGGTCATTGGTGTGGACTTGGAAAAGCCCCCAGAACTCTGCCTCCAGTCCATAAGATGATAAAATAATAGCAGTGCATCACACGGATAAGATGCAAAGCCCAAGATTATAAATCCGAGTGCGAGACAGCCTCCTCAGTGGTTAGTTAAGGTTCGAGTCCCCAACAATAGTCATCCCGGAGAAGGGCTAGAAAAACCGGTTTTTGACCTGTACCCTCGCTCACGGGGAAGGAGGGCAAGATGGGCATAAGATACGCACATAGATAACAGCTCGATAGGCACCAGGCTTCAGGAGGGAACTGGAAAGACTCTCATAAGAGAGATCAGGAATACGTAGGGTAGTAAGTACAGAAAATAGAGAAGGGATAAAAACTGGGGAAGGGGCGGCTAATAAGAACGGAAGATATAAAATATAATAAAATTAGCAATTGAAATAATAATAATAATAATAATAATAATAATAATAATAATAATAATAATAATAATAAAAATAATAATAATAATAATAATAATAATAATAATAATAAAGCTAAAAAAATTAATAACTGTATAAAAAATAAATAGATTTAACTTCACGTATTTTTTTTTTATTAGTTGTAAGTAAACCTCCAAAGTTGCTTTTTTTCCTAAGTCTTCCAATGGTAGCAGAAAGCAACAACGAATTCAGAAAGGAATAAGAAAGGAATTAATGTCATAAACCGGAAAGGAAGGAAAAGAATCAGAAAATTTGATGAATATAAAAATAGATCAGAAATTGTGGATTTTATTGAAAGTATGAAAGGCGTAACTCACTGGCTTAGAACTACAGGTTAAACTAACAGGAAATTTATTTAAGGCAATAAGAGGTTTGAACTATGAGGAAATCTGCTTTCGTGGAGAGAGAAATAGGATTAAAAAAAGTAATAAACATTCCCCGCCCAAAAAAAAAAAAAAATTTATTCAGGTTCTGTCGAGTTCTCCCTCATTGCAGATTTCAAAAGGGTCTTATCTTGAAACAGAAGCAAGCTATAGGATTTCAAAGAAATGGTTGACTAACCTCCCAAAATTTCGACCCTTGTAACTTGGAAACTAAAGTCGCAGAAAATTTTTATCACACTAGTGATAAAATAATAATTAATGAAAATAACAAATTTCAACAAGAGAATTGTTCAAATTCATAAGAAACACAAATATAACAACCTTTTAATGCTTTAATCTTACCAGACTTTCTTCTAATCGAGAAATTTCTTCAATATGTTGATCAGTCTCCAAATATTCTTTCTCAAAAATCAATGGCTCATCTTTTATTTGAATCTCATCTTTGACATCTATGAGTGTGTAAATTATTTCTTTCTGTGGAAAAAATAAATTGTAAATGATGAGTTTTATAATAATAATAATAATAATAATAATAATAATAATAATAATAATATAATTAATTCCTTACCTGAACTTTTCCCAACCAAGAATCTTGTTCAAAGCTTTGACCATTGTTTCTGACATCTTCTGAACTTTCTAAGAGTTCATCCTTAATTTCTATCTCACTCTTAATATCCATAAAAATCAATTCAAAATTTATTGTTAAAATATCTTACTGCCACAAAACCTTTCCTGCTTGATAAAACAAGTAAAATGTTTATACTATTTTTTAATGAAATTTCCTTAAATTTTTCTAAATGATAAAGATAAAATACAGACTATACAAATGTTTGCCCTATAGCCAAAACTGATTCATGCTTTCTTTACTTGCTTCATTGACTTTTAATTGGGTTCAAAGTCAAAAATGGCTGATTGCCACCAAAATTGAAAAAATTTTTAAATGTCTTTTCCCATTTTTCAATTAAAAAAAAAAATAACGAGAGAGAGAGAGAGAGAGAGAGAGAGAGAGAGAGAGAGAGAGAGAGAGAGAGAGAGAGAGAGAGAGAGAGAGAGAGAGAAAAAGAGAGAGAGAGAGAGAGAGAGAGAGAGAGAGAGAGAGAGAGAGAGAGAGAGAGAAATTCTTTACATTTATTCAATTTGTAAACTTTAAAATTTACTTTTTTCTCCAAACTTCACAAGGCAGATTTCTCTTTTTCCACAAAATACCCAGGCTATCAGGCTAAAAACATGACCACGAGGAGTTGGTAGAGAAAAAGGTAAATTTAGGCTTCAGACATGACCACTTAAACTAGGTCAATGTCATGACCACCAGAAGTTGGTACAGAAATGGTTAGGTTAAAACATGCCCACCAGAAGTTGGAATAGGAAAATGGTATGGATCAGGGGGGATTTTGTAGGCAGAAACAGGAGAGAAGCAGAAATAAATGCATCCAGAGATGAGCATTCTTTGGTTAGTTTGTTTCCAACCTTGTATATTAAAGGTAATAAACTACCGTTTTTCAAATCCTGTATTACCGAATGAATTTTGGACTAAAAATTAAAAACAGACAATGCTATTTTCAAAATTAAATTAATTGTCAATTGTTTCTATGCTTTGATAAAAATTGTGATTAAAATTAAGGTTTAAAGTAATTTGGGTTCTTATGATTAAAATATTTTAAAAATTTTTGGTAAAGAAAGCAGAGACCAAATAAATCTAATAAATACAAATCTAAATTCCTTAATATCCCTCCCAAGCAAACGACAATACAAAATATCTTTTATTATATTGCTCGGCCTTGGAGAACATCAGAGGCAACTTCAGAACACTTAATCTAATAGATCTCTGGGCCCGACCCATAACAGTGGCGAAGAATATCTCGAGGTAGCCCGCTTCCCACAGAAGGGGAGGGGAGGGCCAAAGAGTAAAAGTAAGAGCTAATATATATATATATATATATATATATATATATATATATATATATATATATATATATATCTATATATATATATATATATATATATATATATATATATATATATATATATATATATATATATATATATATATATATAAATATATATGCTATAATACATTATATATAATATATATAATAATATATATATATATATATATAACCAATAATAACATATAGCCTTATATATATATATATATATATATATATATATATATATATATATAATGCTATATTCCTCAATTTAAGAAGTTATATGCTTCTATATATATATATATATATATATATATAATATATATATATATATATAGTCTCAGATGAAATGCGCCATCAAGTGCCTGAGATGAGTGCCTGGCAGCGAATCCTCTCAACATCACAACCGAAGAGGACAAGCCCCTGTGTACCAAAGCATTTCACCATCACTCACCTCCTGCGGGAGATACGATCTTTGAGGTCGTCTATCTATATACTCCACCTTTTTCCACGTAAGACCGGTGTGAGCACTCCAACTCCTCCTTTTAGCCATAGACATAGAATCAAATCCTGGACCCAGAGAAGAATATATATGTCCAAAATGTAATCAAACTTTTACCAGAGGTGAATTTAGCCTTAGTATATTGCAACACCTGCAAACTCTGGTTTCATGCAAAGTACACTAATCTCCAAACCCTTAATCAATATACTCATTCATAGTCCTGCCAATCATTCGGAGACACACACACGGAAATCCAAATCCACCACCCACGTAGTTCCATCAACATACTTCAATTAAATACAAATGGTATCATAAATAAACCTAAAAGAACTTTTCCACACCTTAAATAAATACAACATACACATCGCACTAATACAAGAATCTAACCTCACACCAGATACTCTACTTTCTGAATACTCGAATTACACAATCATGAGACAAGAAAAAGTCATACCAGAGCACGGCCTAGTCACCCTTGTGCATAAAGACATCCAATTTCGCAATACCACAAATCACACTCAACAACTAGTGAAACACAACCAAATATCCTCATACCAATCAATTGAAATAAAAATCAACAAAAAACATATAAACTAATAAATGTCTATATACATCATTACACTTTTCAATTCTGATCCCAACTTTATGTCCCAGACTTATCACTCCTAACTCAATATAATAATCTGATATCATGCGAGGACTTCAATGCCCACCATCCTGCATGGCTCAACACACATATACCTTCACCAAGAGGTGATACACTTATAGACAAACTACACACACTTAGCATCCTCAACAACCAATCCAACACAATCATAATCCTACATCCCCAGATATTTCCATCTATTCCCACCAAATCCAAGTTATCACAACTTGGCAAACCTTTCACGCCTATCCTCCGATCACAATCCAATATTACTCAATATCCAATTAACATAAACATCCCATACACATCTTATAAAAGAACTTACATTAATTACAAGAAAGCAACCTGGCAAGAGTTCACCCATTACACAGAACTCAAATTACAATCCTGTCAAAATGACTAACTTCTTCACATTTCTCGAGAAGGCCATATCTCAACAAAACCATATTAAAAGCATTCAAAAAACACATCCCCCCCAAGGTTACCGCAAACTCTTCAATCCCAACTTTTTAGAAGAAATAAATGCCTTGATAAAAAAGAGAAATTCTCTCCGACAAAATGGACAACCAAATCAAGACCAAATTAACCAAATTATAGACCTCGACAGCAGAATAAACAATTTAATAAACTCGAACCAGAACAAAAACTGGCAACAGTGCACTCAAACTTTAAATAATAAGACCAGCTCAACAAAAATACACCAAACAATAAAAAAAATCCACACTTCACATACACAACCCCCCCCCCCAAACCCACGAAGCCATCTGCGAACAAAACAATAGAATCTTTTGAACTAAATATCAATGCAATCTTATAATGTCACACTATTATAAAAGTGGTCATAAACCCACACAACACCCACCAATAGACTAACATCTAAACAGCTTAAAAAATTAAAGATTAACTGCTCGAGGGACTCGATATCATCAAAAACCTCAAAAACTCACAAGAAAAAGATTGAGACAAAATCTCCAACATCCACCTCAAACACCTCGGAACAAAAGCTATAGCAGAACTA